>JAHUTJ010025818.1:0-21102 GCA_036250325.1 Characodon lateralis | reverse complement strand
TTCAGGCTGGTGGTGGTGGTGTAATGGTGTGGGGGATATTTTCTTGGCACACTTTGGGCCCCTTAGTACCAATTGAGCATCGTGTCAACGCCACAGCCTACCTGAGTATTGTTGCTGAACATGTCCACCCCTTTATAACCACAGTGTACCCATCTTCTGCTGGTAACTTCCAGCTTGACAACGTGCCATGTCATAAAGCACAAATCATCTCAGACTGGTTTCTTGAACATGACAATGAGTTCACTGAACTCAAATGGCCTCCACAGTCATCAGATCTCAATCCAATAGAGCACCTTTGGGATGTGGTGGAACAGGAGATTCCGATCATGGATGTGCAGCCAACAAATCTGCAGCATCTGTGTGATGCTACCATGTCAATATGGACCAAACTCTCTGAAAAATGTTTCCAGTACCTTGTTGAATCTATGCCACGAAGGATTAAGGCAGTTCTGAAGGCAAAAGGTACCAATCCGGTACTAGCAAGGCATACCTAATAAAGTGGCCGATGAGTGTATATCCTACATTCAGCGCTCATGCATCAATCTCAAACACAAGCGTGAATTGTGCTTGATCATAGGTGTCATACCCAAATGACTTGTGAAGTATTAAATAAAAGTAAGAAAGCACAAGAAGAAACTGTGACTCATATCTACACAAATGTCAGCTGTGACGTCCACCCTGGCTGCGAGCATCTCTTAATGACTCAGGGAAGCATTGGCTAACGTGTCTCTGACGGACATTAAAATCGCTCCATCCCAGCTCGCTGACCGACGCAGCCACGGAGCTCCTGCCAATTATAGGCGATGAGTGTTATTCACACAGTCCATGAGTGGGAGCTATGATGAACACAGAAACAATAATAGCAAATCCTACTACAGAGACACAAACTGGGTGTTTGTGCCTCATTTCAGCTCAGGATGACATCATTAGTGAGTCAAAAGACCAGAGACCCAACGATGGACCAGAAAGCACAGGCTGAGGTCTTTGTATTATCAGAGGGTATGTACTGCACAACATGAGGGGGATAAAAACACCCAAAGAGGCACAAGTCACTTAACCACCACAAGGTTATTTATTAGCCGCAGATGAAAAGGAGACGGAGCAAAACAAATTTGTCATCTGCAAGAGGCTGTGAGTGAGCCCACGAGTCTGCTGAATCATAATTGAGTCTCACAGAGAAGAACTTATTTTAGAATGAGCAGCGATAAACAGCAGTGTGTTCAGCACTGGGTACAGTGTGTTTTTATTCTGAACGAGCTCTGCAACGGGCCCCTCCTCGTCCTTCCAGCCTCACTGGCCACGGTTGAAAAATTAATGCAGCAAACTGACAACACTTAGGGCCTTCCTCCCTCCTTCCCCGTGTACCAAACAGGATCAATTACCAAAGCAGGGCTCCACTCAGCAGTGCTGAAGAAACAAGAGGCACTCTCCATCACAGCTGCGCAACAGTGTGTGTGTGTGTGTGTGTGTGTGTGTGTGTGTGTGTGTGTGTGTGTGTGTGTGTGTGAGGTTCAGGCCAGCTTATGATGAGCAGAAAGAGGAGGAGGAGGTGGTAATAGTCTGTTTGCTTCTCTCTAATGACAGCTGCAGAGTGGATTAGCGAGCCTCCTAGCCCATCACCATCACTCCGCCCAGTAAGTGACAGAGCATGTAAATAACCAGTTATGGCCACTAGCAGGAGAAAAAAGAGAGAAGATGGAGAAAGTGAGACTAATAGAGAGAGAGAGAGAGAGAGAGATGAATAGGTTGTGTGAACGCGTGCATGAGCCTTCATTTGTATGCAGGTGGAGATTTCAAGGAGTTCCATTTCTACAACATCAGCCAAGTTATTCAAATGCAGCACATCTGACTGAAGAGCATAACATAAAGAAAGGCATCAGCAGAAATGGCAGCAGGCAGTAATCCCCTGGCCTGGGCCACTTGTGTTCACCACGCAGACAGGCAGCACTGTCAGTAGCTGCACCCATGCAGGCCTTATCAGTGACAGCCACAGGGCTATTCTAATAACCCTGCTGAGGCTCTGCGCTGCGGGGACAGACAGGGAGACAAGCGGACAGACAGGAGGACAGATTTCACTTCCTGTTAAAAGATGAGCCTGAGCACCAGGTATGGGTCAATCACTGTCTGCATTTTCTCATGTCTTTCTGACAGCTTCATACATGCAGACAATTCCATTTAAAGGTACTGCAGAGGTAACTGACCCACTCATTAACTAGAGATGCACCAAGGAAGGGGTTGGTGATCAGAATCCGAATCATTAACTTGCAGTCGATTAGTTGAAGCACAACGGAAGCACAGCGATGCAAGAAGCTGTTTATAATGAAACAACATTTTCTACACGTCAAGACATGTCAGCTGTTCATTCAGGCTGCAAGAGAGCAATTCCTTTCGTAGATAACACTAAGGTTGAATAAAGTAAAGCAACGTCATTCTATTTTATCCTTTTTACATTTCAACTTGTAAGAAGTTGTTGTTTTCTGGTTTTATAAACTTTTATAAACATCATAAATTGTAATGACCAGCATACCCACTGTTCCCCAGCAAGCTGCACCAGCCGATACAGTCTAACTTTCCCATTGGACATATTGCAAAGAGTGAAAAGCACTTTAACTGTAAGTTTAACTGTAAATTGACTGAATAATGTGCACAGCACAGGGTAAGGGGGTCACGATTAGAGCTGCAAAATATATTACTAATGTATCAGTGTGTGTATTGTCACATTTGTAAAGGACTGCTTGGATGTGATATCTGGCAGGATATTTGATTTCAAGTGTCATAGATAAATTGATTTTTTTTAAAGATTTGTTTTGCACCACTAGCCTTTATTTTGTAATTTGTCTTTGGACGTAGGTAGACAGGAAATGGGGTGAAGAAAGGGAGAAGAAGACATGCAGCACAGTCAAACTGGGGACAGCCGTGCCAAGGGCCGAAGTCTTTGTATACATGGGCCGCGCGCTCTACCACTACGCCAGCACCGCGCCCACATGTCATGCATTCATGCTTTGCATATCAATATTATATTTTGCCTGTTGTCTGTATTGCCCCCATCTGAACTGTGTTTTAAGTAGCTGAGATGCTAAAGCTCACAGAGAGTGATGGGGGTATCGCAATTACATATTTCCATGATAACATGCAGCTCTTGCCGTGTTTTTCTTAAAACTGGCCAAGCAAAAATGCAGCTGTATGAGTCACTGTGATTCAACAGGTACCATGAGCTGAGTATAGTCGAGACATGTTGAATATCTGTCATGGAACATGACGCATTTGGATGTACCAGTAGATTTTGGAAATCTCAGAGTCAATATTCTAAAGGAATAGGCACAGAAACTGTTTTAATAATGCTAGCCATGATAACTTCCCTAATCAGTAATATAAGACACAGAATCCTTTTGGTTACGCTTAAAAATGTTGATAAAAGTCTGTTTTACACTCTCCCACACTGTGGTGTGCAGTCCCCTTTCCTCTCATTAAAATTAATTATTTACATTTATAAAGACTAAAAAAAACTATTTTGAATATTGAATTTTTTTTTATTTTCTTTTATTAATAGACTTAACTTTGCTCAAAACCTGATACAAAAACACATCTGAAATTGGCCACAAAACTGATCAGTGCATCTCTACTGTTGACCTCACAAGTGTTTTCTGTATTTGTTACAGCGTTGTCCAAAACCCAGGAGTTGCAGCCTTGCAACTCCTGACATGTCCATCTCCAGTTTTATTACTGATGTACAAAAAGGTCAATTACATAGTTCCCAGCCTCTTCTTCATGATTTATGCTTTAGTGTTATAATCTAATCACTCTGCTTCACGGCTGCGGTTCCTAGAGCTTTCAGGACAGAAGCCTACAGGAAGCAGCTTATGTCAATACACCAAATGTTGACATAAGATGGGTAGCAAGTACTGCCTCGCTCATCTGGGAAGACACACCTACAAGAGGGCAGATACCATTTTTCTTTTGCTTTATTTATTGACAATCACCCCTTATTGCTATCTTTGCATGCCTGGATCTTGACAGCCATGTTATATCTCCAGGGTTATTTTACTTGGCTCCTTTTAAGAGGCTGCAGTCAGTGAAAAGGAGAAAAACGCAACCACAGTGCTGCAGGGCTTCATTTGTAGTCAATAAATAACTCCAGTATTGACACCAGTAAGTGAGGGTGTCACTCAGATGATCCAAAAACAGCAGCATTCTTACAGAAGTGCTCCGAGGCATTCTCTGCGTCTATGCAAGGCAATAATCATTACCTTGGCTTAAGAAGGCATCCGCAGCCACTCGAGGCTGAGGGATGTAAAAACATCTACTCTTGCCTTGTCTCGAATCATTTTCAGCAGAAGTGGCTGTACCCTCTGCTCAATGGCTGCCACAAGCAGTACAAGGAATTAATCCGGTCTCCCGTGTGGATGTGCGACGCCGTTTTCTGGGAAAATTCCCAGTTCAAGGACCGATGGGAACCTTGGTGATGACACAGAGAGGCCCGGAGGCCTGTCAGCTCATCTTTATGTTGCTCGAATCTGCAGTCCGCTCTGGAGATTTTCCAGTGCTGCATGGACTCCCACTGAAACGCGGGCTGACACGACTCTCCAGCATCACTTCATATATTTAGTAGTTCAACATCATGAGCTCATGTCAATAGTTGAATATACACACAGGCTGAACTGGTCAGGCTGCCATATGAAAAATTATGATGCAGGTAGTCAATGAGAAACTTCAGGTAGGGATAAATCGATTAGGAGCTTTGGTTCCCATTACGGATTTGCCATTCTTGAATAAGCACTTGCCGATTCAAGGTACCCAGTTTATAACTTGTTTAAATAAATTCCATAAATCAGCTTAAAAGTGCAGGAAAACAGAGCATACCTGGGATCACAACGAGACCTCCCTAATTTCAGGAATGTTGGGTTAGAACTCTGGAAACTTCACTTTAATATGAACAAATAAAGCAGAGCTAACTGATGCGATCACAGAAACAAAAACAAAAAAATCACGTTAAAATGCACAGCAAGCAATACTCAGATGAGGAGAGTTTTAAGAACTCAATTCGGCATCCTAAATTCCTCAAGATTTCAAGATGGTGACAGATTTTTTTATGTGCCACCAAAATGCAAGGAGAGGACTTTTAATAATTGATGGCGCTAGAGCGGGAAGATAACCGCTCTCCTCCTGATATCAATCATTAATGGAGTTTCCATCAAAAACACTTCAGTCCCTCAAGTATCAAATCTCTCTTGAAGGTGGATGAGCCACATTCAAAACATCCCACTTAATCGAAGGGCACACAATGTGCTCTGCGTTTCCCCCTTCATCGCTTTTGTGGAAATTAGGATAATAACAGCACAAATTGCCAAATTGTTCACGGTGCAAGCGTAAAAGTGGGCATTTTAGCCGAGGTCCTCCTGTGAGTGATGAGGGTTAATGGAAAAATACTAAATGTTTAAATGGCGCTGGGAAACAGCCGGCCAACCTGGCGTTTTGCTTTCCTTCGCTCTTTGATCTGTGTATACAGAACAGTTTAAAACCTCTTCTGTTTATCTGGCTCGCTCTTTAAACCAGCAGGGCCCGTCTGGTCAAAGTCACACAGGACATGATATGCCTCGGCTACACTAATAAATTACACCGCTAACCTTTTCAGAAAAACCTCACTGTTACTTACACACAGCCCTGCGTAGGACTGGAAAGATACAGAGACACAAGCTGCAGATTAAAGAAGAGTTTCTAGTAGAATTTAAAGTATCCACATGGGTTACAATGACTAACATGTATTTTCACCATCCTCACACTCTCAGATGGCACTTGCACATCATCCACACACTAGACTGCATAAGCTATAGCTACAGCTGTAATAATAGAGTATCTGTAATTACCACTCAAGATGGTTTTGACAGTATTCTGTGTGCCAGCGATCAGTGTTGTGGCGTAGTGCCAGCAGCGACTTGGTTCAGTGTGATTTGTAGATGCAGCTGAGTAGCGGGTGGTATACTGCTGGAGCTGCAATGCCATACACTTTCATTCCCTGTCCCCCCATCTCCTTCCTCCATCCCCACCTTTTTTTTTTTTTTTTGCTCTCGCAACAACCCTCGGCGTTGCGTCGGGCTGTGCTGCATCACCGCCCCGACCTTGCTTGTCATCAGTATTTACAAGCATTCCCAGAGTTGCTGCATAACCCAAAGAAAGAGGATGCAAAAAGAATTCTGCTGGAAGATATAAACTTGAGGAATTAAAGTTCAAAGCAGAGAGGATAGATTTTGAATGCCATTATCGAAGCTGGGTAAGGGACGTGATTTCACGTAAGAGTTTTTTTTTTTACCAACCAAAATGCAGAGACGTTATTGGACCTGGCACAGTAGACCTTTGAGCAATATGCAAACTGCAGCACCCTCAAAATGATAATGGCGTTATAATGTTAATCATGTCTGCCGTAACAGTTCATCACGTCAGTGTTTTATGGTTTCCTAATTAGCACTGCCTGAGAACAGGTAATGGGATCCACAAATACAGCATTACATCTTAAGTAGTGTGCATGTCGTAATAAGCTCTCCAAAAGCAGTCACAGGACTTTATAGAACAAAGCGGAAGAGATTTGTAGTAAAAAATTTTTAGAAAACATGAATATAAAGCTGAGAGAATCAGTTTAACATTAAGGCCTGGGTCAGAGTGGCGCGGTATACCTGACATGCAAGAGAAAGGTTAAAACTAGAAATGAATCGATTCTGGGTTTAGTGGCCAATATGTGTGTGAGAGGATTCCCTGTTAAACAGGATTTTACTATTACTTTAAAACAGAGCCTAATGACTACAGTTAACCTTTTGAGGTGTCTTTACCATCCTATATGATCAATTACTAACTGTGAAATGTAGTCTCTGTCTTTATGTCCCAGATAATGTAGATCCTCAAGGTTAACTCAAAGATTAACAAAAAGACGGCCAACGTTTCTAGAGCCAGCGTCTTCCTTAACAGACGAAGGTTAAAACCTGAAAGCAGAGCAACTTTGCGGCCTTCCTGTTCCCTGCCGAAGTCTCCCTCCCTGAATGAACCTGCGCTCTAAACAATACTTTATTGTTTATATATATTTCCGACTGTAAGCAGGTCCATTGGTGGGCAAATCTGCAAAATCTGCATTGCTCCCTGCGGACCATTTTTCACCCTTGTTGAAATGAGGTGGTTACACTTGTGTTTGTGTATCATTTCTGGAATTCCACACAACCCAACACATCTATACGGACTGTTTTGGGTTTGTGATCAGGCAGAAAAAGGGTTTCATCTTGGAGAAAGTTACTGTAGTGAGAATGATTATTTCTCCTTAGAGACTGTCATGTTGCAGAGCCATGTCACCCACATAGAAACTTTATGAATAAGCACCAATACAAACAGTAAATATATAGTCGGTGTCCATATGTGTCTTATTAATGAGGGGATATTAGAGAAGCTGATCAAATAATACAGTGAGATTCAGCTTAGGAAAAGTAGCGGACCCACCAAAACCAGCCAGTCAATATTTTATGTAGAATCTGTAGTGTGATCAGTTTCTTAAAGACTTCAAAAGTATTTAGTGGCTCCATGTTTTTCAGGTCAGATGTGATAATCCAATCAGCGCAGAAAAAGAAGCACAACACAAACTGAAAGCTGGACTACTGGCCTTCTGTCCACATAAAAAAAAAACATTTACATTCAAATCATGGAGCACTTTGTGAGCTTGGCCTCCTGCCAACAGTACATCACAGGTCAATTATCTTTCAAAAGATAACAGCCAATGTCTTTTCCTCATATTGTGGCACGATTTCCTTCACATGGATTCAAACCAAGCGAACAAGATGTGAACATATTTACTTTGAAGGGAAACAGGTGTGATAAGCGGGACTAATCTTCATGTCACACATGTTGGGCTTTTATTCGTGTTTCTGCTGACTCAGGTAGGATGAGCTGAATCAAATCAGCTTCAGATTCAGTGACTCTGGAGATTTGACAGGCGGAGGGGTATCCAGAAGCTCTGAACTGATCAAATGGGGCGACTGATTTATCAGAAGAAAAAAAAAAAAACACAAAATCCTGTGGTTTGTAGATCTTTCAACTGCTACCCAGATCTCCTACGGTTATCAGCAATTTAAACGTGTTTGACACTTTTATGGTTGTCCCAAAAGCAGAGCAGCAATGCAACATATGGCACAAAAAACCTTGCACAACTTAGCACAATCACTTGCCACAATAATTTACAGAAATTACAAATGTGCAGGACTTTATCAAGCACAAAACAACAGCTGACACATTTTTTCTTCCTCTCCCAAACACCATGCACGTTATATGTCAACATTATTATTATTTAGAAGCAATGCACCAATCAACTAGTAGTTTAAAAAACATTTTCCTCTGAATGGTAATCTGCAGGTAAAACACATTGATAAATCAAATTTTCTTCTGCTCATCGAATATATCAAAACTGGAAACTCCCACTTGTTTCACTCTCTAAATGCAGCGACAAACTGCACGTTTTTCTAGTGCACTTTGTTTTGAGTTTAGTTAAAACCAGACAAAGGTTAGAAGTCCTTAAACATTTAATTGAGGAACTTAAGCAAACTTTACTTAAATTAACCAGTGAATGTTATTGATCTTAGAAGTCAAATAAAACCAGGAAATCAGTATTGGTCACTAAAAGCCTGAGCTGTGCATCCCCAATTATTGATATTAACATTGGAAGTCTTTATGACAACATTGCTTGAAAAGGATTTTAGTATTTTCCCACAACGTCTGAAGTACGTCGGTTAGTCTTGTCACTTGGCATCAAATCACCTGTTTTAAGGAAGTATCTACAATCGCAACACCAATAAATGTCAAACCCAAGAGCAGGGTTCCATGTGCAGCCAATCAACCTTTCAAGAAAGTATGCAAAGTGTCAAACTTGGCAGCTACTGAAGGCGTCTGTCTATTGTTTCATATTGCTTAAGAAAAAGCAAACAATTAAAATTCTTTTGTTCACTCTTATCACTGGTTTTGTCATTATTGACATTGCCGCATGCACAGAAATCCAGTTTAACTGTCAAAATTGTTTCCTCTCCTCTCCGATCATCGCTCCAGTTGACGGACAGCCTGATAAAATTCCTTCTTTGAAGCTTGGAGTCTGAGGATGAGCTTCATGAGGAAGAAGTGGCAGTGTTAGCCCAGTTTCAGTGACATAGTCCAAAGGGCAGACACTACAGAAAGACAGCCAACATCTTAATACTGTGGTGAGAGTTTACCAATCCAAGCAATAAAGAGAAACTTAAAAAATAAAAAATACATTTAAAAAAAGATAGAGGCCTCTCTGCCTCCCCGCAGCAGTTGTCGGGACTGGTTGCTGCTACTCCTCAGGACCCCGAAGCTTAGAGCAGATCAGATCAGAGACGCTGCGTGACAGATGTCCGCCCTGGTGCTCTGTTCCAGGCACGAGTAAGGCTGGCAAACAAACCAAAGAAAAAGAGAAGAGGGTCTTCACAGAGGAGAAGATGGATGGCATTCAAAAAAAGAAAGGGAGGGAAATGCAAGCAGTGCCAAGCCAAAAAAAAAAAAAAGAGCAGGATGAGTGGAGAGCGGGGGTGTGGGGAGCTGGAAAACAGAATTCAGACATCACATCCTACAGACTTTATCGCTCGAATAAGGTCTGCTCAGTCATGTTTCTGTCAGTCAGCAATGAGTCGGGTCAGAAAATGACACGACGGGTTTAGACATATCTCAAGTAGTTCCTGTCACTCTGACTGACTTGGAGGAGGAATGGAAGACCTCGCATGCACTAGCTAGACACAGTTATTAGTATCGAGGAACACAAAGATATGGTTTTGCAATGTGTAAAATTCTCCATCATACCATTTCTTTTAATTTTTGTGTTAATATAAGGGCTTAAAGCCATAAAAAAAAAAATCAAAAACACAATAAACTAACTTCCATAAGTGCATAATTTTTCTGACTCAAATTGTGATTAAAAAAAATCCTGATGAGAATAGAAAAGAGAGCTAATTATAGCCTCTCAGCGGGATGGCCAGAAACAAACTTGATTATCATCATCGTCAAGAAGTGCACAAAGGAAACCTGCTGCTGCCACCCCCACCCCTCCTCCATATCCACCACAATCCAATAGAGAGGCTTTTAGCCCTCGTAATGATTTCAAAAGTGACAAGTCAAACAGATTTACGGTGACAGCCTGAAAGGAAGCGGTATGAGCAGCATTACCACTCACGTGATGGAACCTCCTAGCCTTTTTGCCTCCATCCTCCCCTCTCTTCTCTCAAGCCCTCCCACCCACAGATTCAGCGGCCGGGGAAGAATGAGGCTAACCCAAAAGAGGTCGGCAACAAGCCCATTGAAGCCCCCTCCCCACTCCTTACTCACTCGCTCAACACGAGCCCCGTCCAAATGAGAGGGAAACCCTCTGCTCTGTGGAACTTAGTTAAAGCGACAGGCTGTCAGATAAGGATCTGGAGATGGAAAACTTGTGGCACACAATAAATGGAGATACCTCGGTACAACTTAAGCACCATCGGCCACAGTTTATCAGCTTAACGAGCCGTGATCGGGAGGTGAGATCTTGCAGTTTAAAGGAGATGCTGACGACTTTTCAGCTGCAGCATTTGCCCCTTCTGTAGCCTTGAAACATCACTAAAGTATGAATTAATTAGCAAAGGAGAAAAGTTACAATGAAATATTTGCCGTTATTTTGCAGCTAAATGTTTTGTCATATTGCAAGATTTTTTTCATCCAACTTAAACATGCACCAATCAATCATTTAAAATTTGAAACTGGTCAATTTTCCCTTTTTCTATTTTACAGTTCTTGTGTAAAATAGAAAGTGTGAGGCCTTAAAGAAAATCAAAAACTGGCATTGGCCAAGGAATGCCTGATCAGTGCATCTCAATCCAAATGCATAGACAGAATCAACACTTGACTTGTGAAATATTGATGTTTGAGTAGGTTCAGCTCTTCCAGGTATCAGAAGCCCTCCCTCTCTCTGGAAGCTGAGAATCACCTTTGCTGCGCCGAGCTTTGAAAACAGAGCTGCTCCTTAAAGCCATCAGAGGTGCCGTCAGAAGGATGTGAGCGGGGGACTTCTCAAGCTGTAGATCCCCCGAGGCTACACAGATTCAGTTTCCACCATTCTGGCTCCAAAAACAAAGGAATTCCTGAGAAAATCAGGGCAGGACCTCACCCCAAGCAACCGCTGCTTCTCCTACCCCCACTTCCCTCTCTTTCTCTCTCTCGCACACACACCCACTCAAACACACACATTTCACATAAACACACAGCACGACAAAGTTGATTTCATGCCAGCATCAATGAGGCACCCCTCCTTTCTTGTTAAACAATCATGCTGATGTGATATTCAGGGTGACATGGTTATAGAGACACGGCACACAGAGGTGTGTGTTTGTGTGTGTATGTGTCTATGTATATAGGTAACATACTGTCAGGTAATAATTCATACTTCAGAGTCTCATATCTGTTGTTGCTGTTGCTAACCAGCACAGACTTGCTCAAAGCAGACATAACTTCCCTATTGAGTAGTACCCTTTAGGACTGAGGGTGAGGCTGTACGAAAACAACAAACTGCCCCCCCATCCGCCCCACAACGCCCTCCGCCTCAGACATTAAGCGTGTGATGTCCTCACGTGGGACTTTAACAATGTCACACACACGCCATTCAGCTTCCACTCAGCTGGAGCCGACATGTAAAGGTCGCAATTTGACTGTGGAAGCGATACGTTAGCGTTGTGTAACAACAGTGGCAGTTAGACAAGATCTGGAGTAATGAGCCAGTTGTTGGGCTCAAAATAGAACAGGGACGTAGCGATGCGTCCTGCTCATGAGACACGATACAGGGTTCACAATGCAAAAACCAGGGGAGGTTTTAGCAATATTTTCGGGAAAAACTAAAATATCCAAATTTTTTGTGTTAAAGAAAGTGTTTGAAAGAACATGCAACTAATAGCTTTGAGTAGTCCATATGCATTTTAAATGGTCATCTACACGTTAGCCAAACGAGCCAAGCTTGGATTATTTGCCAGATTAAACTATTGCAGCATCTACTTTGTGTTATTTGTAAACGTCAATCTTTTTTTTTTTTTTTTATTTGCTGCTTTATAGTAAATGACCCAGATTTAACTGAAATATTTATTTTTACACTTCCTTCCCCTGGGGTCATGCATGTGGGAAGTGATAAATCTAACAATTAAATTCATAAAATATCAAACATCCCAGAAAGCTTGTAAGCCATCTAATGGTTGTTTTGTTTACAGTTTGGACTAGAGAGCCTCAGAGATATTTAGAATAGAGTTAGACCGATTATCCTTCTTCTGTCACTATGACAATACAGAGAGTTTATTTGAATGAAAGATTTGATCAGATCTGGATCGACCTCGCCCTGTGTTCCTCAATCATCCCTCATAAATCACTGTTCCTACAAAGTGTGTGCAATAAAGCCTGCTGGGTATTATTTGCTAGTAGAATCAGGCAGATAGATTTTCTTAATAGTAACCAAGAACGTTTTAGATACAGAAAGCGTTGCTGGTTTGTCAATAAATATTTGCCAGATAATTAAACAGCCTTGGGAGACAATGATAAACATTGTTTAGAGAGGGCTGATCCCCGACAAGCGCCAAGCTTCTGTATCAACGCTGTCTCCGGAAAATACACGATTACCCCGCTCTCATTACTGATATGATAAACGACAGATTGCTGCATGTCTTTGAATTGCTGGGAGGACACAGGATGGGGGTAGGTTAGAAAAAGAAAACATAAAGGAGTGAAACACACTGCCCTGTAGCAGAGAGCAAGGTTATCCGCGTTGTGTTGAAGATGAAGCCAGGGATATTTGCACATCTCCCAGCAGCACTAGTAGCATTCAAACATATATCATGAAATCCAGCTTTCAATGTTTATTAATTCACTGTTTATTTGTTCTTCATCACCCCCTGGCTTCCTCATCCCTCTCTCGCTGTATGTGTAAAGTCATTTCCGTTGCCCACCTACCCGTCTTTCTTTATATTTTCTTTCTTTTTACGGTTGGTGTATCCACAGAGGTTTAAATATGCCCCTTTATCTGAGCCGCCCAGGCGGGAAAATGAAAGGGATGGCAGTCCTTAGAACCCTGGGAAAGCGGCTGGCTCAGTTGCCGGTGTCGAAACCAAGGGGAGGGCACAGAGCGGGCAAACACACTGCACACAGTAACACACTTTTCTACAGCTGAAAAAGAGAAATCGGGAAGAAAAACAGTCTTAGTAAGGCAGTGAGGCTTATGATTATATGCCAATATGATTTAAGAGGCTCCCCATAACAACTATGACTGGACAGGGAAAATCAACAGCTAGTGTACATCCTTCTCCCTGCTTTCCAAGACTACAGGGCCTTAAACCCTCTTCGAAGTTTTTACATTTTGTTACGTTACAACCACAAACTATTGTATTTTGTGGAGGTTTATGTGGTAGACTGACAGCAAGTAGTGCATAGTTGTGAAATAGAAGGAAGAAAATGACACTCAGTTTTAATAAATCATGAAATGTGTTGTGTGTGTTTGTTTTCAGCCCCCCTGAGTCAATGCGTTGTAGAAGCAGTTTTTATTTCACTAAGCATGTCTTGAATGGTATGTCTGTGGCAGCTTCGAACATCTAGACACAGAGATTTGTGCCCGATCTTTGCAAAACAGTTCAAGCTCCAGCAGATTTCAAGTGTTACCATAGCTTATCAGCTGCATTCAGGACTCTACTTTGACTGGGCCATTCTACTCAACCAACATACTTATACCTCGACCATTCTATTGTAGCTCTGGCTGTACATTTAGGCTCGTTCTCCAGCCACAGTCTCAAGTCGTTTGCAGCCCTGAACAGGTTACCCTCTGAACTGTCCTGTATTTAACTCCATCTGTCTTCCCATCAACACTGATCAGCTTCCATGTTCCTGCAGAACAAAGGCGTCACCACAACGTGATGCTGCCGCCACAATGTTTCATAGTGGGTATGGTGTGTTCAGGGTGATGTGCAGTGTTAGGTTTCTGCCACATACAGTGTTTTGCATTCTTATTTGACAAGAGCATCTTCCACGTTTGCTGTGGCCTCTTGGCTGCTTCCCTGATTATTGATCCCCTTGCCCTTCCTGTGCAATACTCTTGCTATATTGATTTATAACGTAACTAATCTCTGACTTGTCTTGTGTGTACTAATTAGGTTGCATAAGAAGAAAATTGACTGCACTAAATTGTATTTATATGTATAAGCGTAAAGGGGCTCTAAAGGCACTCTAGTAGGTATGGCCTGCTCCAAGCTCCTTGCACATATTAAGAGAATATCCATGTCAGACCAAAAACTGCATTCTCTCCTCTCAAAACCAGCGTAGTAGGCGAAGAATAATTACCATTTGTAAATCCTAGTTAATTTACTTTGTCAGAAAACAAAGACGTATGTCTCCCCAGAGGGCGCGCTGGAGGAAATCTGACCGCCTTCACAGAATATCAGCCATTCCTATGCACCTCCCACGCATCCTCCAGCAGAAAAATCTGCATCACCACGCACTCCTGCCGACCAGACAAGGGACTGTTCCTAGCACAAATGGTATTAAAACGGCAGCATTAGGTGTTTTATCTTAGGAAAATGATTCATTACAGTCTATGAGCTAGAAAGATTTGCAACACGCTGTGGAGAGGGTAGCTGAGATTAATTTTAAATATATTTTGAAAAAAAAACTCCTAAAAGATGTATTGTTGGTGCTGCTTTAAAGCACAGCATGTTATTGACTCAATCCTGCAGGTGCATGGGATTTTGTTTTGCCAGACTGCTCGGTTAGCTGCACCAGAGAGAGGCAGGAACTCAGTCCTGCGTGGCTGTCTGACAAACGGAGCCATGTGGGATGTGTTTGAGGTGTGAGCACCTCTTGGAAGAGGCTGCAGCGGCTTGCTGGAATGCATCTGTAACTAGAGAGAAAAGGCAAACACAGACGAAACAGTAAACCCACCGACCCAGCGTGAGCAGGGACTAATTAGTGACTGTACTTACAATTCAAAGAAAGGGGGATGAGGAGAAAGGAGAAGGAGGGGATGCACAAACAAAACACACACTCACACTTACACCGAGCACACAGTTGGAGGATGAGGACAATGAGTTTGTTTAGATTAAACAGGATTTACAAGCCAAACAGAAACACGCCAACGCCACTCACTCAGACACATAATATTGCTTTTGTGACACGACCCTTTCCTCTCTCTGCTACACCACATACTAACTGTGCAGTACATTTATTGTTAATAAATCAGCGCAGATTTCATCAACAGTAACCAAAGAAAGCGAAGGCAATTGCTGGTGATGGTGAGAAGTCCTGAATGCAAGCAGTTCTGGTGGGCGAACGGCTAGACAGAGGGAACATTTTGTTCCTTCTGTGTGTTTTTTGACTCTCAGCCTGTTCCCGCTGAGGCTAGGTGTCAGTTATGATTCAAGGACCCCGGCCTCTCTCCGGAGAGGAGGAGAACAGGACGTGGCTATTGTGACATTCCCTGAACTCGTCATCAAAGAACAAACATACAGGAGACAGACACAGGGTGGGCCAGAAACTTCACTCTCCTCCTTTCTGTGCTCTGTTACAGCGCTTTGCTAAACTATGCATACTTCCTGAGCTTTTTTTGAAATATGAAACGTAACAACTGCAAACATCAAGGTATTTTATTAGGATTTTATGTGGGTCTACAACCTGTGGCTTAAGACGCATATGTGGCTCTTCAGCCGCTTCACACTGGCTCTTAACATTGGCTTGACAGGACTAGTTGTGGTAGTTGTTCTATCTGGAATTTTTGCACAAACATTCTGATTAAAACAATCATACAAAGGATATATTATTGTTTAAAGTGAACTATTTTCAATAACAAATGCATAGAACTTAAAGAAAATGCACTTTTTCCTTGTCAGAATTTGACGTTTTTCTTGTTCAAAAACCTACAAATAGAAATAAAACTAATTGCTGTTATTAAAAAACCCAAACAAAACAAAAACGTGCAGTATCTACCGTATTTATAAAACCTTTCAAAAAGTCAAATAAGTTGTATGTGGCTCTGGACAAATTCCTTTTAGGAGGAAGGTAAAGGTTTCAGACCCCAATGGTAGACCAACACAAAGAAGCTCACAATGGTCAAGTGGAAGAAAATAATGCACGGCGATAAAATAAAATCCAAAGCTTTAAACATTTCACAGGGCACTGTCAGAAAATAAGGACGTTATTGGAGAGGCAGCCAACAGGCACATGTTAACTCTGGAGGAGGTGCAACGATTTGTAGCTCAGGTAAGAGAATATGTTGACAAGGCAGCTTTTCGTTTTTCATTTTAGCTAATCTGGCCTTTATGGAAGAATGCCAAGAGGAAAGCCACTATAGAAAGAAAGCCATACGAAGTCTGGTTTGCAGTTTGCTTCAAGCCATGTAGCAGATGCAGCAACAACAAAATCCACACAGTGAAACATTGTGGTGGCGGTAATATCTTATGGGGACCGGAAAGCTGCTCTGAGTTGATGGGAAGCTGGATGAAGCTAAATATGGTCAATCGTGGAAAAAGATACTGCAAAAGACCTCAGATTGAAGTAGAAAAAAGCATGCAGCCAGAGCTACAATGCAATGGTTTATATCCAAGAATATTCAGGTGTTAGAAAGCCTTGTCAAATTAAGTACCTAAATTCAACTGAGATTCTGTTGCAAGACTTGGAAACTTAATTCAGTCTGACTGAGCTTACTCAATTGTGCAAACGATGCATAAAATGGGCAAAAACTTCAGTCTCTATGTGTGACATGGTGTTACAGACTTACCCCAAAGACATACGATGAGGTTTGTGGTTGTCACATGACAAAACACGGAGAATTTCAAAGGGTATGAATACTTTTGCAAAGCACACTATGTTCTTGTTTTAGAAGAAAATTAAAATCACTTAAAAGGACTCATTTCCCCGATGTAGGCACTGCTCATGGCTGAAGCGGTGTCCTTTTCAGAAACATTTAGATTTAATGTTTTGTCTCAATTAAACTGCAACAAGTGGCTGCACATTAATTTCAAGGCAACACTGGGTTCCTGTGATATAGTCCAGGGTAAAACGCAATTCAGAGTTTGCAGCTGGTATAATCCACTTCTCACAATGGGCTTTAACAGCAGCAGCACCCCACTCAGCACTCCTGGGACTCCTCTACAGTAGGTGGCCAAACAATGGCGCCCATCTCTCCATGAGGTTAAATGCCTTTCTAAGGGACTCAGCATTATTCACAATGACTCTCCCGCCCTCCTCCCACTGCCTTACGAGTTCAAACCAGTCCTGCCTGAGCCACAAGCAGAAGGACGGCAGTGAAAAGCCCACCGAGCTGAGGTTTTCTTTTCCCGACTTTTCATCTTGGTCCATTTTAGCTCCCTGTGCCAAGCTGATGTCATCATAGTTAGTCAGTGAGATGACTTATTCTGACTTCTCTGCTGGCCGCTACATTTCTAGTGTATCAGTTTAACTAAGAAAAAAGCTGATTTTTACTGGAAGAGAGAGATTAATTGCAGACTTATTATGATTGAGAATTATTTCAAGGTCTGACACAAGGGAACAAGCTGATAATATGCCCTCGTTTTCAAAATATGCTTTCTTTTATAAAAAGATAGAAAACGGCACAATGGAAACCAAATGATCAGCCTAAAACAAAAGTCAAGCCCAAACTTCAGACAGAGACAGACGCAAAGTCTGGCTTTCCCTCTGGACACGAGTGGGTGGGTTCAGGCTCAAGGCGAGACACCAGACTATAAAAAACTGTCAAATAAAAAAAAAAGAAAACTCTGTAAGTATTTTCACAGCACCCCTCAAACGGCTCAAACAGTCGGATGAAATGTCAGGCTGTCAAAAAATCGATTAGCGATCGCCAGGTTTTAAGCACTTACAGCAGGCTGCAGCTGCACAGAGAGCAGTGAGGACCGCGTGTGACTTCTGTGAACTGCTGAGTAACAAAAAGCTAATTACTGCGACATGTGCAATTAGTTGTTTTCCTTCTGTATGTACTTTGAATTCAAATTACCTCACTGCTCCACAGAGGCCTCAAAGACAGGGTTCAGGATGCACTGACTGCCTTAGTGCCTCTGTGCACATGAAGCAGAAGTGCTCCAGCCTAACCTAACGTAATTCTTGACACAAACATCTAATATTTCTCACCTTGAATGTTTACTAATGTGGTGCTTAGAGGGGAATATTTTCTATTTGTTTGTTTGGTGAGGGAACATATTATTGCAAGCAAAACTTTATCCTTCTCATATTTAGCGGCAACTTGTAGTCCTGTTTGTTTTTATCTCCGTCCAAGGTTCCTGTTAGTTTTCCACACTTAAGTTTCTGGGTTTTTTGCAATTTTATATTTACATTCTAGACTTTTTATTAAAAGCCCCCACCTTACTGTATTTGGCTTAATTATGTGTATGTTTCACAGATCACAACAAAACATCATGCTTGTTGACTTTCAACTCAGCAGTGTGACGAAGGGCTATTTTACTCCTTTTCCAGCATCTGGAGCAATTTATAAAATTAAGAACTGGATTATCCCACACTATATACGGATCATTTAAAGCATAGTTTGTGATCTGAGAAATATTTGCTGAACGGAGACAAAAAAATCCAACCTTTTTCTGACAGTTAAGGCACCATGAAGAACTACCAGGTTGGATTGAGCACAACACTCTTCAATATGTCAGTTGTTACTCCAGAACGAGGTCTCAAGGTTAGCTCTTTTCAGTGAGATAGGTGTTAATAAATAAACTCTTTTGGAAGGACAAAAAAATGTAAGAATTTTCTAAAAAAGGAAACAATTTTCTAAAATTGACTTAACGTGGAGTTGTGTAACATAGACTGCTATCTGACACACCTTATGTGACCGTGTCTGTATTATAAATAATTATTGGCACGGTTTATCTGGACCCTGGAGCAGTATGCTTGCAGTGTGAATGTGTGCGGGGCCACTGTATCAAAGGCAAGAAGAGAGGATGTAACCTAGGAGCAGCGCATTTGAGTAGAAGAAGAAGAAAGACATTGGAAGAGCGCGAGTCCAAAGATGAAAGAGTTTAAAAATGTCTCGTGGGCATACGTGGAGTAGTGAAGAGTTGCAGGTGCACAACTACATTTGGAAACCAAAGTAGCAACTGAAACCCAGATGGGTCGGACTTTCTTCTTTGTGCTTTATTTCTTCTCAATCAGCACAGTACTACTTTTACTGATGCCTGTACCAATCCCAGGACTGGTACAGCTGAATGAATATGCCCTAAAAAGCAGGTCCAGTTTATAATCCCGATCCAAGAGTCCAAAATCCAAAAAAGTAGCAAAGTTGCCCGTTTAGTTTTGCGTGAGTGTACTTTTATTTGTGGATTTTTCAGTAACTTAAACTAAATGGTCAATGAGTTAGCAAGTTGTGATGATGCAAGTAAGAGTTGAAATATTTCATCTTCATGCAAACCAAATCAAGACAAAATTTTGAAATCAAGGAAAACTTTTTTTTATTCAAATTTCTAGTTTTTTGATAATTTAACAGGAAATAAAGTCTGGAAACTCAAACATTTTTGTTCCACCCTGAATGAACTTTTTTCCATACTTAGACAGACTTAGAAAAAGATCAAGTCAAATTCCAGACTTCTGCAGACTTTTCACGTCCTGTGTGTTAAAGATGCAACCATTTTCCTGCTGCATTTCCAGTGTGACCTCTTCACAGTCTGGTGAACCAGAGAATTCAGCCTCACATAGCCTGCTTGTATTTTCTCACCTCCTCTGAGCTTGTGAAAACATCCAAATTTGATTTCAGAGTGAGTCTACAGGAGCCTTTAGCCTGTTTACTGAATCAGATGCTCCTCTGTCTTGTCTCGCAGCCTGCCTGGCTGGTTGCAGAGAGGCCCAAAGAGGGACAACAGACAGAAAGAAAAGTTATACATGCACACCAGCACACACACGTCTCAAACACTTGCAGATGACTTTAAATCCTCCTCCTTTGTTGCCAATTTATTTGGTAACCCACTTTGAATGGATGCATCTTTCGCTTTTTCGGAATGAGTTATAACTACTTTGGTTTGTCAGTGGGAGGTTTTAAAAGAGAAAGAAAAGAAAGCTGAACAGCAGCACTAATTAATGTGGTGCGGCTGACAAGTGTTGCTGCTAAAACCATTTCATTACATCACCAATTTAAATTACTGAGGAAGGAGACACCGGAGGGTGCGCTCATTCTTAGTGTGTTTACACACTTTCTTAGGCAGACACAAAGAGGGAGTGGACGAAACGACACGAACACCTGCAATCCAATGCAACACTTTAGCAATGAATACAAAGCCAGATGTCTGTGATCAGTGTCGGAGGCTTTTTGGTGATATGTATGTAGCTTTTTTAAACAGTTTTCAAAAAATAAGGACAGGAACATTTTCATTATCTTTCGTGAATTTGAAAATGCTTTAATACGGCTCAAAAACAAATTTAAGCCGACTCATTTCACTCTCTGCCCCTCATCATGAGCATTTTTAGGGGTAGGGCATCCCAGTTGTTTTTGTGGATCAGAGACCGGTCTTTGTAAATCCTACTAACAGATTTTTCAGGTTTGCACTTGGAAACAAAAGGGCAGGAGCAATAGCCACAGTAATTAATGTCCAATTTTACTAAAAAAGGACACAAAAAAAAACCCCACTGTAATAGATTGTAATAACAAAAAGACCAATATTACGATGTATTACCTTAGTGAAAAATAAATGTAATATTAATCAATGCGATCAATCAGATTTTATCTATAGATCCCTTTTCATTCAATCACATAGAACCGAAAGTGTTTACAACCAAACACTGCTAACAAAATAGAACAAAATCCCATGTAAAATGTAGAACTGAGGAAACAACAGTGTGCAGCAATATGTGGGGGTTGGGAAGGGTTGTATTACTCTGTGCTTCAAACAGCCAAACCTAAACTTTGGTCGCTCCAACACTTCCTGTAGCATCGCTTGGGGAAGTTGGCCCCACCTGCCCCCATCACCCTCTGTGACTCCACAATTGACACTGTGGAATCTTTCCGCTTCCTGGGAACCATCATCTCCCAGGACCTCAAGTGGGAGCCAAACATCAGCTCCCTCATCAAGAAAG
>JAHUTJ010025817.1:0-20000 GCA_036250325.1 Characodon lateralis | reverse complement strand
AAACGGGTTCGGGCTGGGATTCAGTCCCACAACGTCCACACTCTCGTACATCATACGCGGCTGAGAGACGGCGGCGGGGAGAGGCGATCAAAATACGGGGGAGCAGCGAGCTGCAGCTACAACCGAGCGAGCCGTGCGGAGCTCAGAGGCAGAACAACTCAGGGGTGGAAAACGGCATTAAAATGGAGGGGAAAGTCATAAATCCAAACAGCGGGACGATCTGGACATTTGGCATCTTCCTACAGACTGCAAACAAAAACACAGCGCTGGATGAATTAACCTAATTTGATAAGAAGATTTGAAAAAGCAGTCCGCATTGTGTCCGTCGAAGGAGCACCAAACACGCTGTACACCAAACCGAGGAAAGGAACTTCAGCAGAATATATCTGTCCTGTCCAGTCCGGTCGTCGTCAGAATCAGAGCAACATCTACGGCTCCGTCCACACAACAAAGAGAACAGCGGAAAATGAAATTAAATCCCAGACAGAAGAGAAAGAATATATCCGATCGCAGGAACTGCGTCCGGGATGGAGGCGTAGATTCCGCGGAGTTGCAGTCTGTCCTCTGCTGGGTTACGCTCGGTTGTCCCGTCAGCGCCCGATCCGCCACGGGTGGACTCCTGTCAGCTCCCACCACTATGAGCTGTGCAACAACCGGCGTCTTCCTTCGCTCGCACCGCTCTTACTCAGACATCCAGCTGCACCGCCTCGTTAGTGTTTACAGAGAGAGAGAGACATTATTCCCAGAGCAAAGCGAGCGGTGATCATTTTCTGCAGAAATGTGACAAGGCGCAGCAGCTGAGGGATCTGGCTCCACCTCCACTGGGCTCTGAGTTTTTTTTTCTCCCCTCGGTGTCTTTCATGCGGCGCTCCTCCCACGTTTAACCCTTTCAGGAGCGCCACAATAGATCTCCCTGTCTGCAGACAGGGCCTGAATGAGGCTGAGAGGGGCCCTCCCTCTAACCGAGCAGCAGGGGCTTTAAGTAGGAATGTATTTGAGGACATGACTAAGTTATATAAGCTCAGTAATTAGTCTTTCATATTTTTACACAGGAGTTCATGGATATACTGAAAGCTGCCACAGAATGCATCTCTTCCAGGGTTTTTCCCTGGAAGTTCCTCACTCACAGATAGGGAACTCCTCCTTCCATCTTCAACCAGTCCTCAACCCTTATGATTTTTTTCCCCCATCGACCCTAACACTCTGTCCCCCTAATTTGCCTAATGCTATGCTGCTGAACTTTTCCTGAACCCTGAGAAGAAGGCAGCCTCACCTCCTGGTGACCCACTAGTTGACTCGGATTCGCCTCTCCAGCTTGCTGCTATCCCACATTATTCAAGGTTTTCC
The DNA here is from genome assembly GCA_036250325.1 of Characodon lateralis. NCBI lineage: Eukaryota > Metazoa > Chordata > Actinopteri > Cyprinodontiformes > Goodeidae > Characodon > Characodon lateralis. The sequence goes on along the minus strand of JAHUTJ010025817.1, from coordinate 18,653 downwards.
ACCTTGTACACCCTGAGTAACACCAATGCACTTTTTCCTCGAGCGCTGCCCATAGAGGCGCCTTGGTTCACACAGCGCCACGCTGAGAAACAAAAGTGGCAAAGTCACCCAGTGGCAGAGACTGCACTTTCTCACAGTTTTCTTACAGCTGGAATAAAGTCCAGGAAGTTGTTTATCTTCTCCTTTTTGAACGAGACTTGCATCGGACCATCTTTACTGAGTAGCATTCCATGCATTAATGCCGAGACTTGTCATGCAAGCATGCAGCAGTTTCATGCTTAGACTGGATTCTGTGCCAAAACGATCAAAATGTAGGTATAAAACATAACATTCCCCTTCATACGGTCAAGCGATGCAAACAGTAGTGAATGAGAAGTGGTACTAGAGATGATCCCGATGCCAAGATGAGCTATCTCAAACATTGAAACACTCATTATCAGCGCTTTTTAGGAGTTTTATGAGATCAAAAGGAAAAAACAAATGTTGCCATGCTCACAGACTATTAACATGGATGCATTGCCTTACAAAAAGATGAACATTTTCTTTTTTTCTAGAAATTGTGAAATGGAAATTTAAAGCATACATTATTAATGAAAAACCCTACGAGACATTTTTAAGTTGATCATGCCTAAAAAGTGACAAGGTCGTCAGATAAACAAAAATCAAATCTTATTGTCTCATCTCTGTGATCAGTGAATGAATCCTAAGTACTTCCATACTGTTTTAAAAACACCGCTCTTCCATGTGGATGCTGCTAGAGTGAAACTGAAGAAAACTCTCAGTTAGCTATTTTCAGGTGAAGTATTTAAGTCAGAGGAAGCCGAAACGGAGTAAGACGCAATTTTAAATAAGATGCTGAAGACAGTTTTAAAGTATCTGCATACCTCTGTGAAATTGCCTTTGCTCCTAATGCAAAAAATATTTTGAATGCTGTTTCTATATCTTATTTCTGTATTTCTGTTTACAAAGAGAAACGAGGCTAAAAATCAGCCACAAACTGATTGTGCATCTCTACCACAAATAAAATGGTGATTTGAGACTTTCTTTTATCACTTGGGTTGGAGCAAGTATGGCAGAAGGCGTAGCTCCATCAGATGACTAGAGTCAGCCAGTAAAGTCACCTTTACTGTCTGACTGAAAACAAGACATCCCGTGTTTAGGCATCTCAATGTTGAAGATGGCTTTTCAAAATTGCCTGAATGAACAGAAACTGTTACAGAGTAACCTTTCCAAATATATCAGCTTTATTATGGACATGGACAAAAGGCCGACTGACTCGTATTGTAAATGACACCCCTGACAGAACAATCCTCCTCCTCTGCTGAGCCTACACCTGAGCCACAGACCACAGCTGGGTCGGACCAGCCCAGCTTTTGAAAAGGATTATCAGAATGGAGACAAACAGGGGGGAAGAGGCTTTGCCTGCTCCGCCCCAGCTGACTGTGACACGTATTTAATGCAGACCCCACTGTGTTTACCCTGCCTGATAAGAGCTGATGTGCAGACCCAGGCTGTGGTGACCCCTCGCCTGCATTGATAGCCACACATTCCTTGACAGGATTAGCCCAATGAGTAATAGCTGTCAGAAAATGCAAATTTTCCAGGCTCTATTTTTTTCTCCGAAGGGGATGGCATTCATCCTCGAGTGATACCCTGTGATTGCAGAGGACAAGCTGACAGATAACAGGCTGTTGATCATTACTTAATTAGGGAGGTAGGTCTTTCTCTACAACCTTTAACAGGCATCTCATAGATTACAAATACAGCATTTCACAATTAATGGCATACCTAGTAAAAATGTGCACAAAATGTTCCCCAAAACCTTAAGAATAATGGTTTAAATAAATATGGCACACCCTTACTTGGGATTTTGAAAGCCCTCTGCGAATTTTGACATACTTTTGCTGATAAAAAGGGCCTGGTCTGGGGTAGGACTTTTCAGATTACCCCGGGATTGTTAAAGTGGGGGGTTGTACGCAGAAGGATATCCCACAATACACTGTAACACAAGCAGGGGTAAATGGAGAAGTGTTGTTTTTACACCATTAATTTGTCACAAAAAGTCAAAGCAGACCTCAAAACTCCATCTGTAAAGTCAGTTCATCAAGAATTTGCCTACATTTTAAAATGTTCTCCGGAGTTTTCGGAGCAGCACAGCTCCACTCTGGCTACAGGCTTAGTGGGCGGTTGGCGTGTGTTTCCCCACTAACCGCAGCCTGATCTCGGCATGTCATTTTCCGCTTCCTGCTATCTGTTTGTGGCAGCTGAAAGTGGATATAAAGCATTTAGGTGACCCTAACCCTACCAGAATATAAAATATAAAAAATGTCTGAAAAATTTCTGGACATTTTAATAACCTATTCCACTGTCTACGCATTTTTTTATTTTTATTTTTACATTATATAAATATTTGCTTATAATTAGAAAATCAAGGTATCAATTCCCTGTTGCCAACTGATTATCTGTTTTTGGTTTTTAATTCCAACAAACAACATTTTTTCTAAAATCTTTTTGTCTCCGTTTGTGTTGTAGCTATCTGATATGAGTTTACCTAATGATGATAATAAAAGTAAAACACTATATTGCCAAAAGTGTTTGTCTGTCTACTTTTACACGCACATGAACTTTGATGACATCCTATACTTAATCCATAAAGTCCAATTTGTTGATGGACGCACCGTTTCCAGGATAGCAACTTTATCTATTCTGTAAACATCTTCAAAAAAGGTTTAGGAGTGTGTTCATAGTTAGATGGGAAAACCAGATTTGCTGCCTCTGCTCCAATTCATTCCAAAGTTGCTCAAGGAGGTTAAGGTTAGGACTCTGCGCAGACCAGTCAAGTTTTTTCACACCAAACTTTATACACCTGTAGCCATGGAAGTGATTGTAACAGCGGACTTAATTGATTTGGTGATGCGACCCAATACTTATAGGAATATAGTGCAAGTTTGTTAATTAGTGTTTAGTAGTTTTTGTAAATGACACAATTGTAAAGCAACAACTCTGGCACGATGCAGATTGGTAAGAAATTAAAAGTAAAATAACTATTTAAACTATTCCTGCTCATGGATCCAGACCAAACTTAGGGAATAATGGAAGGAATTAATCAACTGTGTAACTCCAAAGTCGTTGATCATCTGCTATTATTTGTCAGTTGAGTGAAAAATTATTTATAAGCAAATAGTCTTTCGAAATAAATGACAAGAAAGGCTTTTTCTTCGTATTCCCATTTTGTCCACTTTATATGTCATGTTCTGTTTTGTTGTTCTTAATAAAGTTTGGGGGGAAAAAAATACAAGCTTGTCCGTCAGGTTATGCCTGTTTGGTCTTCAGTTATCAACACCTGCTGGCTTGAAGCTGTAATGCTGTTATCTTCACTATTTCCCCATACGTCACTAGGCTAATTTAAATAAATGTTCTGTGGCCTGTCAGAGCAGTGGAAACAACACACAAATTACCCCGGATTTCTTTTAGCTGGGTAAAAAAATCCCAGGTATTTAAGTCCCGGGATTTTCTGTAGAAAAGGGGCCATTGTGCTTAATTTGGGTCCTCATCCAGCCATGTTTGCTAAATTTTTTCATTTGTGCACTCTGTAAAAATGTACACATTTAAGCATGTAGTGATTTCCTGAGTTTTGAAAATCAACACACATGTGGCTTATTTGGATGGTATATTCTCACATCTCTTGCATTTTAAGAGTGGCTGAGAAAAATGGTCATATAACCCAGTAGAACCGGATGTCATTGATAACTAATGAAACAGTCACACTATGACCAACTTAAAAAAAAAGGTATAAATTAAATATTTTTCAGTTACATTTATTTTTCGTAGGATTTTTTGGGTGTGTCAATAATTGTGAGGGATTTTGGTAAAAACAAATCCTAAATGGTGGATTCTTTTTATTCCCAATTTTTTAACATATTCAAATTAAAAGTTTGCAAGTTTACACTCTTTTTAATGCAAGCTTTTTCTACTACAATAAAATAAAAAGTTATTTTAAGAGCTTTTATGTATGTTTATCAGGGCCAAGTTGAACAGAGTGCGGTAAATGTCATTCAGTCATTTTCTACAGCTTATTCCATAGTGGGTCGCAGCGAAGCTGGTGCCTATCTCCAGCAGTCTATGGGCGAGAGGCAGAGTACAACCTGGACAGGTCGCCAGTCTGTCGCAGGGCAACACACAAACAACCATGCACACACCTAAGGGCAATTTAGAGTTACCAATTAACCTTTGTAAATGACACAATTGTAAAGCAACAACTCTGGCACGATGCAGATTGGTAAGAAATTAAATGTAAAATAACTATTTAAACTATTCCTGCTCATGGATCCAGACCAAACTTAGGGAATAATGGAAGGAATTAATCAACTGTGTAACTCCAAAGTTGTTGATCATCTGCTATTATTTGTCAGTTGAGCGAAAAATTATTTATAAGCAAATAGTCTTTCGAAATAAATGACAAGAAAGGCTTTTTCTTCGTATTCCCATTGTGACTCTGTTGTGAACATGTCTGACTGTGGGAGGAAGCCAGAGTACTCGGTGAGAACCCACACATGCAAAGGGAGAACATGCAAACTCCATGCAGAAAGACCCCTGGGGAATTGAACCCAGGACCTTCTTGCTGCAAGGCAACAGTGCTACCAACTGCGCCACCGTGCAGCCCGATGGTAAATGTTAATTCTTAAATAAATTAAAGAAATCCATATTCAGAATTGCAGGAATAACTACACTGAATGTGTGAGTAGCACATCCCAACTATCTATCTTAAGGTTGTACATGCTTTAGGCTTTGTCTAGTTGACATTGACTCTGTTGTGAAGTACAGTGCATCCTTGTAAGGCCACAAATCAGTTATTCATTCAGTTTCATGCTATTTTCACATAAGTTCCTTTCACACAACACTTTAAAGTAGTTTTAAGACTTTTTTTTTTTTTTTTGCCTTTTTCCAATATGTGATAGGACCAATGCGGTCAGGGGGCGAGGTGGATCAAAGTCGACCAGGCTCTGACCCCTGACTCGCCAAGCAAGGTAGGCAGAGTCCCACATCAGCTGAGTTCCACACCAGCAGGCTGGCTTCACGGGCAGAGGGAGTGATGAGATTAACCGCAAAATTGCTACACTAAGTTCATTCGAAATTATCGTTTTAAAAAGAGGAGACTTATGACATAGATTTTATGTGTAGAGCTAGTTCTGATGCTGCACAACACCAAAAAATGCAGCCGTAATAATGAAACCAAAGGGGCATGGCTTATACTCAATACCACCTGACTAAACTCTTTATTGTGATTCTCCTGCAAGCTGTCCAAATGCATTCAGGGATTAAAATACAAGCTAAGTTGTCTTTAAGTTATCTGCATCAGATTCTGCAGGACAACTTATATATCCCTTTTAATCTGCCATCCCACTGTATTCTTTCATAATATTGCCATTTTAGACTTTGTGAGTACATTCCAAGGTACATCTCAGTAATGTGTTTAAAAATAAAGCTAGAGGAAATAAAGGAAAACCGTTTTCTACTGTGTCAAAACATGTGTGGGTCATTCAGGCAACAAGAGCGCGCGAGAGAGACTTTAAGCAGATAAAAGTCTCGCTCTTGGCTGGATGAGTATAACAAAGTTGCTGTTTTTTTTATCCTTTTCAGCTTTCACCTTTTCACAACTAGTGCCACAAAACCAAAGGAATTAGGAGATTTGAGTGATCTCTCCTCCATCTTCATGACTGTGTAAAGACAATATGGGAGAAAGTGAGGAGAAGAGAAACCATTTAAGTCACAAGAGGTTCAAACCACATTAACACACCAGTCCAGGTGGCTGTACTTGTTTCAAAACCAACATGCACCACACTCCTCGGTACATGGAAAAGTACTTTAGCATGGGGAAGAGAGAATGAGACTGTGTCTTGATGTTGTTGCTGAGAGCCGTGTCTCAGATGAGCAACGTCGGGGGCTGCATAAAATTGAGTTAAAATCATATTGAGGCCTGATTTGTGTGGCATTAGGATATAACTACACAGTTATGTAATGAGAAATGGTTTGAGGAATATCAGAAGAGGCTAACACAGCATTCTTGGTGTGAAGCAAAGCTGTAAATGAGTTCTAGGCAAAGAGTAGCAAGAGGAGAGAGAGTGTGGGATTTCAGAGGGGAATTCAAAGAGTTTTATAGGGAGGGCGGGAGAGGAGATTGCTGGGTGGACCTTGAGGGTGTCAAACTATTTTTACAGCCCCCACTCTCTTTCTCGCTTGCTCCAAACAGGGGTGCTAAGAAGCAGTAAAAAGTGCTTCCCCTGCCATTCCTTCCCCAAGGAGATGAGCCGACAGGTTAGAACAAACAATAGGTTGTTGTGTCATTTGGATTAGTGTGCATGATAAAAGGGGGAGGGAAAGCACGTTCTCTGGGAACAGACACTGTGCAGTAAAAAGTGTCGGAGCAGACCCTGGTAGAGCTAATCATTGAGAATTTGACTTGAATGCTCAACAGACTCTAGAGATAATTCATCAACATCTGCAATCAGCTATGGCTTGACCCTCATGTTCCTGCTGTCTGGAGATGTTTTTTGTTTTTATTCCTATGCTATGAACACTTAATACACAGTGCACTCCTTATTGGTGTGGACATTCAAATCAAAACACAGTCATATTGCCTTAAAGTTATGGAACATGTCGCAGAGATCTGGCTACCTGAAGACACTTACCAGGATATATAAAAAATAAAAAAAACAGATCAGACCTGCCGAATCACTAGGACAACACTCTGCTTGGGTAAAAGCCACCTCCTAACATGATAAGGCCAGACATGTTGGAGTTAGAGTAGCCAGGACCTAATTTTAGAGATCCTGTCTGCCTTAGCGACTACAACACAAACATAGGCGCCGAATGCTACACCGCTACACCTCCCCCCGAGCACTCCTGCACATGTGCCAGCAGATGGCTAATGCCCAGACGATAAAAGAAGTTGGGACAAGCCTCAGCAAAGCTTTCCATCTTTCTTAACTCTTCCCAGTGACCTAATAAAGAAGCACAGCATGCGAAGAATAGAAAAGCCATTGCAATGGGAAGCGCTGAGCATGTTCAAAGCATTATCCTGCAATTGTGATGATCACCGCCATAATCTCCTCTACCCCGATCCCAATAGACAACTTCCTCATGCCATGATTAGGTCCACACTAAGCATCCAGGTCAAGGTATGGTACTCCAGAGCCAGTGTCTTGCACAGTTTAAAAGCATCCCTGCTCCAAAACACACCAATACTTGGTTTTCTGGTCTAATCAGAGGGTGTGAGGCTCCTCAACCCTACTGTCCTCACTGTTCCTTTTAGTGTGCTCAGAGTTTCTGAGCTTGTTTGCACAACTGCTTTGATGCAGCCTGAACAGGCAGCTGTTCTACACGACAGCAAGCCAACACACAAGATAAATGAGCGTTCTATGTGAGAACGAGTTTAGTTATTGATTTTTACAAATAGAGAAACGTTTTATGAATAACAAAGTGTGTTTTAAAACAATGGTTGACATCAATGGAATGAGATCAAAGCTAACTGTAAAACTGTTTTCATATAGAACCTTTCAAGATATAAAAATTATTGGACAAGTGCTTCACAATAAACTGATACAACAGCCCAAGAGCCAACAACAGCTAGATTTAACTTTATTGTCACTGGTTTTCATCCTCATCCACAAACCAAACAGAGACTAAACCTCAATAGATCTTTTTTTTTTTTTTTTTAAGATTTGTTTTGCAGTACTAATGGCCTTTATTTTGTCACGTTTCTTTGAAAGTAGGTAAACAGAAAATGGAGCAAAGAAAGGGGGAAGAAAAACATTAAGGGTCGCTGTGGACCAGAGGACAGCTACGATGAGGGCCAAAGCCTCTCTATACACGGGATATGCGTTCTACTGCTGCACCATGCCCAGCGATCATTTTTACACACTCAAACTGAATGTGGTCACTCGGCCTGACTAGGGAGAGACATCAGTCTTTATGGATTGACTTGGGAAAAAAAGGCACTTCATGCAATATATTGTATATAAGCTCCTAATCATAGCTTATACTTATTTCACAAGAGGATGTCACATGTCTACAGAACACAGACGTCACTTTTGACTATAAATATTGTGAAATTACATTATTGCGAGATCTTTTTACACCCCCAGTAGAACCTAGGGTTTTGGAGATCTGAAATTGGTGCTTTGCTGTCCTCTCAATCAGTCAGTTTAGGTGGCTACATGCATTTTTGGGAAAGCAACCATCTTTATCCCTTTAATATTTTTCCAAAGGCATATTCCAGCAATTATGGTACAGGCCAATATCTCCCCATAAAGTATTTTATTGTTTAGCTGAGCTCTATGGGAGCCGTAACCTGGTTTTCCCAATTTTTATGGGGACCTTCACTATATCACTGGAGGGAGGACAAAGCTGTACACCATCGGTGTTTACCAAAGTATGGCCCTGCTCATAAATCCATCGTGGCCAGCAGCATTCTGGAAATAGCTTGGCAAAATGACAGGAGACAGAGAAAGAGGGTGGAGGAGACTTGGCGTATTGCATACCTTGTACTCGTCCATTCTCTCCAGCCTTGAATTAGAGAGCACATCTCCTCAATGATCATTAAGACCATGTCCCTTTGAAAAGAGTCCATCACTCAGCAAATCAAGAGAAAATTGCAATGGTTGTTACCCTGGAGGAAGGATATCTTGATATAAGTCATTCTTGACTTAGAGTGGCCCCCATTAGCTGTCGTAACTGGCAGACGTGTAGTACATACAGAAGAACATTGAGTTCATTTTATTAAAAAATACAAAAGGGATTAGGAATAAAATGGTTTGAAAAGGAAAGAGGAATTTAGAACAGTAAGAAGTCATAACTTCTTTTATCCTGTTTGGATTTACAGCATAAACAGAAACAATAATGTGATGAAACAGCTAAATGCTGGTTTGAATCTGTTTTAATGACTGTTTAGACTTTTATATATTGTTTGTAATGTAGTTTTCTTTAACTATTGTATTTGTATGTATTCTTCTTATTGGCAAAATTTGTATAGTTATGTTCATATAGACTTTGTTTTGTCATAATGTAACATTTCTGTTGTTTTTAGTGAGAGAAATGTTTCCATTTGTCCAGGGACAACGGATGACAAAGAGCCAATTGGCTAATTCCTGTACATTTACAGCAATGTCAATTAATGTACATTGTCCCGGTTAAATAAATCAATAAATTAAATTAAATTAAAAAATTATTTTTAACAAACTTAACATCTCCATCTCCTGTAATAAAAGTAACGTACAGTAATTTCTGTTTCAACTGTCTAATAAATACTGCTTAAAAGCAAATAAAAAATTAAAAAAAGACATTGTCGAAGAACATTATAGTATGGCTATTGTTCCATATTTATATGAACATTTTAATTTTAAGTATTTTAGTGCAGTACAGAACAATCTTGGAAACTAAAATGTGTTAGGTAATGTGCCTTGTCCATAGCAACGAGGTTGCTTCCTTTGTTTTTTGTCAGTAACTGATTTTATGAAACAAACAACTGGGAAAGACCTTTAAACAGTACAAACTGCACATACTGAAGAGGACCGTGCATCAGGGCTGCTGTGTTGTGTTTGTTTTTCAATGGAAGCCTTGAACACACCTTAGACATGTCGCCCTGAGGTGCGCTGAGACAGAACAGACAACTTGAATTCAGCCATTACTAGTTAATAGAAGTATCTCAAAAGCGGATCACTGGGCGTCAATTCTAGAAATGTTGGGAGGCCAACCAGATAGCACCAGTATGCATTGTTTAGCAGAAAACAATAAGGCCATATTTTTTGACCCGTGCATTACTTTAAGTTAGTTGAAATTAAGAAAACAAACCCCACTTTAATAGTAGAGAAATATTTTAGCATTTGCAAATTTAAATATTTCCTTTAAAGAAATAAGTATAATGCAAAGTCAAAGACATGCATTAACCACCTAAATGACTCAGTAGTTAAACCAGAGATGGCATAGGGCATTCAGCGAAGAGCTAAAGATTTCCCCTCAATCCTTCTCACCGCTTTCACTTGCTTTATTATCTGAGGTGCTGCCGAGGGCCAATTTGCCAATTTTCATTGGGAAGTGTGATGCTGCAGGGGATCTGAGAGGAAGTGAGGGGGGTTAGAGGTTTCGCTTTAAGTGGATTGCCCTCAGTCTTGTTGTGCCGAACCCAAAGCATTATAACACTTCTGCGGATGACCTTCGCTTGAGCTGTGCCCCTTACACCAGCACCAGGCAGGGTGTGGTGACTGTTGTGCCTGGTGCACAAAGAATGAATGTGCCCATTACCCCCACCCAATCACACACATTGAAAAACTGCAGACTTATTGTGTGTAGCCTCTGATTCTGGGGTGCGGGTACTTGTTTTGTGGCGTAGGGTGACGGTGCCTTTAATACAGCTCTAATCCTAGCAGGTTCATATGTTAATAAAAAAAGTGAAACCTCCTGCTTAGCCAGCAAGTTAGGAACTACAGACAACAAAGGCCCTCGGGAGAGCAACACACTGCGTCAGTTCAGAGCATGACAAATGTCTCTGCCACAGTCACCTCCGTGGCCCCTGTTGCCCTGCTTTTTACAGGGAGGTGGGACCAGAAACCGGGGGTGGTGGGGGTAGGGGGTTGTGGAGGGTGGTGGAGGCACTGCATGTGGATCTGCTTCATTCAGACCTGGGCAGGGGAACAGGAGGAGGGAATAATGCAAAGGATGAAGAAAACAGAGCCATAAGGCTGAAGGAGTTCTCAGCATTTTAAAAACAAGAAGAGGATTTTTCTACTGGATTTCAGTTACTTTCCACCACACAACTTCATAAGCCTTGAATATATAAAAAGACATTCATCTGAAAAAAAAAGATAAAAGCTACGCACCTCAACATCTAGTTGTCCATTGGTGCATGTTATTAATGTTGGTCAATAATGGGGTTTTGTGTAGAATTCTTATCATTTAATTGTGATAGACCAACACAAAATACTGCATAACTTTGAAAATGATACAAAAATCTAAAATCTAAAAAAACAGTGGCGTGCATTTACAACCAGCCTTTACTCCGAGATCCTTAAACAAAATCCAGTGCAACCATTTGGCTTTAAAAGTCACCTAATTGTAAAAAATAGTTTACTTGTTTTTAATTTTATTTCAGTATAAATCCAACTGTTCTGTGAAGGCCTCAAGGGTTTGTTAGAGAACCCCATCATGAAGACCACAGAACAGACTAGGCAGGTCAGGGGTAAAGCTGTGGAGATGGTGTGTTCATCCTGAAGCACATCCTCTTCATGTAACATGGTGGTACATATTACACATTACTTAAGCATGGACAAAGAAGTTGGTCAGAGTTGATGGAAAACCTGTAAGAGGCTCCAAAAGACCTGAGACTGAGGTGGAGGTTCACCTTGCAGTAGGACTGTCACCCTGAGCCAGTGCTACAATTAAATGTCAAGTATTAGACAGGCCCAAAGTCCAGACCTAAATTCAAATCTGACTGAGCTTGAGCTATTTTGCAAACAAGAATGGGCAGAAATTACAGTCTCTAGATATAAGAAGTTAGTAGAAACATATCCCAAAAGACTAGCAACTGTAATTGCAGTAAAATGTGTTTTGACAGAGTATTGACTCAGGGGGGGACTTAATACAACACATTTGAAAACCATGTATAATTAGTAGTAGTAGTAGTCTTGCCATCAGGAGGTTGTGGGTTCAATTCCAGCTTTCTCCTGCCATATGTCGATGGGCAAGGCACTTAACCTCAAGTTGCCTAGAATGTGTGAGCGTTAGTGAGTGCGATTGGGTGAATGTGGCTCTAGTGTAAAGCGCTTTGAGTGGTCTGTATGACTGGAAAGGCGCTATATAAGTTCAGTCCATTTTTTATTTGCCTTGCAAAATGAAACAGAAGAAACTGAAATAAATAAAAACAATCCACTAATTTTGGAAATGTTACTTATACAGTTGAAGTGCAGCACATTTTTCCCTCAGTACTCTAAATGTGAATAAGTGATATGTTATTTGTTTCTTACCTTGCCCAGACTGCACTGATGTTGCCGGTCATCAGTCTCAACTGCCACCGACTGATCAGGATTTTCCCACATATGCTATAATAAACAAACTCCTGATCTCCGATGTCCATCACAGCTGTAGTTTTATTCCTTTTTAAACGTTTATTTTTGTTTAGGACAGCTGCTTGAAAATCTGGAACACTACACAGCCTCATTTATTTAAATCAGTTCATTGAAAAATACGATATCATATTCACATTCTTTTGTTTAGCCTTTTATGAAAAGCTCGCAACAGTTTTGCGTTGCTTGGAAATCTAGGTTTTACTGTAGTAGTCAAACCTGTCATACCTTTAGTCATTTCAGGCAGACTAAAATTTACACATCTTAACCATGGACAGCAGAAAATAAAAAAAAAAATAGGTCATACTGCCATGCATTGGCCTACTGTTTTCATGTTTAGTGGTTATGCATTATCTAATGCATGCTTCAACCTCACTGAGCAAATAGTTAGGGGTGGATTGACATATCATTGTGATCTGAATGTTCTGACTTCTCCAATAAACACATCTGTACTGATACATATTTGTGGTAAAGATGTACAAAAGCTAAGTTATGCAAATTCAAAACTTTGCCATACTTTTGTTCCCTATAAAAAAAAAAGCAAACATGTAATTTTAGCTCATTACAGATTAAGCCTAATTTTGAAAAACTGACATAAAAATTATAAATATCTCTCCTTGCAGATGATACAAGTTTCAACACGTAAAACAAAATAGTTTGGGTTTGGACTGATGGTATCCATTTGCTGTGTGGCTGCCAGAGCCATCTGTGTTGTGAAGCTCTGAGACATATTGTCTCAGTAAATAGGCTGCTCCTGATTGGTCGGAGGAGCAAATCATTATCTGGTCACATCTTGCCATTCTCTGCTTGATACCAAGACAGGCTTGGGGGTTGCTACATAAAAAAGGAATCCTGATAATATTTAACCAGTGCAAATCTATCATCAGCCTAGACCCTTTCCCCCCTGCATCATTAGTCCTCACCCCCAGCTTTAGTTCTATTGTCATTCAGAATGAGGCTCCCTTTCAATCCTTATTCAAAATTTTTGGACTATTGTTCAACATTGCATGTCCCCTCTGAGATACATTACTTTTCCCACTCAGCAGTGAAACCAGACACACAACGGCCAGAAAAAAACGTCATATGTTATAGTGTCAGGGGTAACAAAAAACATCAGTAAGGCATGTCAAAAGTCTGGCTTTCACATGCATCCTCAAAACACAAACTCCAGGCAAACCATCTCAGTTTCTCCTACTTTTCTTGGTGACATGTTTTTTCAGTCTAAGTTATCTCCTCACACACAACACACACACGCGCGCGCGCACGCACACACACACACACACACACACACACACACACACACACACACAAGCAATGACCCTGTGGGCTTTAGTGGGCCCTTTGAATTAAAAAGAGAAGTCATTTATCCGACTCATCTTCGCTGCACCTTGCAGCACCTTTTAAAAACACTTTTTATTCCTCACTAAGGCTAAAGCGGCAGCTCACTGACAGCATGATGGAAAGCCTCATTCTGCTTCCCTTTCTTCCTTTGTCTCCCCCTCTCAGTCTCTCTCTTTACTGTCATTGGAGTTTTTTCGGTCTTTCCATCTGAGCTGCCAACAGGCTTCTGGAAAAACCTCAGGGTAAGCTTCAGTGATGTGTAAGAAAGCTAAGGTCTGTGTGTGCTGTTTGTGATTATGGTTCATCAAAACTTTTAGTCACCGATTAGGGCCACATGAATAAAGATTCCATACTATTTTGCGGTAAACTCAGTGAAGACACAACGGACCAATTTCTGTTTCTGAATTAAAGTGTAAAATAATTAGAAATGACAGTTTACAGATTTTCCTCTGCCCAATTAAATGCAGACACACATATGTGATCAAAATTCATCTTTTAATGCTGTAGCAAAATATCACAATGTAAATTTTAGAAAAAAAATATACCTTTAATTTCAGGAGGATAAAAAGCTGATTTATTGTGTGGTGAATCATTTGTGCATCCCGTTGGTCACAGTTTAGATTATTATCCTGTTGAAAGTCCAAATGACAACTCGTCTTTAGTTTTCTGGCAGAGTCCACCGGACCTGTATAAAATATCCTGGTATTTTGAACAGTTTAATTAGAGCATGCAAACTAACAAGGTTCCCAGGGCTTTTGCAAGAGAAACAGGCCCACAGCATCACAGGTCCTCCACCATACAACAGTGGTCATGAGGTTCCTTTCTACATATTCATCTGGCAAACCCATTTAAAGTGTTTGTTGCCAAAAAGCCCCACATATTTACTTTTGTGATGGTAGAACTGACAACTTATTTGTCTTGTGCCACTGGTGATTTTGGCAAAAAAACAATTGTCTTCTAAGATGGAAGTTTTCTCCATATAAATAAATGTCCCTATCAGTTTTTCTGTGAGATTTTGGTGCTGCAATAAAATATGAACTTCTAGGCCTTTTATGGATATTTGTTTAATCAGGGGCCCCTAAAACAATCTGTGTCTGTGGTAAATAAACATAAATTAGTAAGGCATATTAGGAAGGAAGCCCCGCCAAGTGTCAGATTTGTACAGATGCCTTTGAAAAGAGGAACAATTGCTCTAGGGTCAGTGTGTTTGTACACTGGAGTTGTTTCTACGTAACCGAGCAGACATCAACACCTCTTTCCATCTCCCTGTCTCTCTGCGTAGATCATCGAACTCCTTTGCAATCTTTTATTCCCTTTTCCTGCATGAATTTCTCTGACCATGATGGGAAACTAGATTTAGATTTCTTTTTTTACTTCTCAGAAAACAGTCTTTGAGTGAAAGCCCCTTAAAAACAATTAAAGTAAATGTATTTTTCTAAACTATCATTAGGACATACTCATCTGTGCTTAAATGTAATAATGTATTTTACCCAGTTGAGCTACTAATTCTGCAGCTGTGGCTTTCTAAATGGGCCACATGTGATACTTAAGTGATACAAGAGGCTGCTGTTTTCTACATTAGAACAATTAGAAGCACTTTAGTTGAGGGAAACGTACTGCTGAGGTTTAATGGGTGGGTTTAATAAGCCCTTTCAGTTGTAAATACTGGACGTGACTTAAGCAAATATCCATGATATGATGAACTGGCCTAACAAGTAAACTAGAAACCAGTGAAACTGCGGACTTATCCACCTAAAGGGTATAAGCTCATTTGACTTTACACATTGTGTAACAAAAAACAATTGGACACAGATTTTGCAATAATAATTGTAACAACATTGACCCAATAGACATAGCAGGGAACATACAGTAAGTGATGCTAGAAACGCAGTAATGATGCAGTTTGTACACTTCCCCTTATTTGTTGCAACTTCCCTATGTTGCAAAATGAATGACAGCCATATGTTTGATATGTGAATGCAGTTTCGTGTGTGCATGAACTTGTGTCGTAAGAGTACCCAAGTGGATTGCATGATCAACTCCATCACCGCAATGCCCTTCTTACAAATGCCAGCAAATGTCTAAATAATGACTTTAAAGAGTCAAGGATCTTGAAAACTTTAATGGGTTTGCCAGATTTTATCATACATGCCCAAATTTAATAGCACTAGTGGATCTCCATAATTAGGAATATTGCTAAAAAGCAATGTTCTCCAGTAATTCAATGTGTAAAGAAAACCCATTATTATATAAATTTATTCAACACAGAGTGATATATTTAAAGTGTTGATTTCAGGTAGTTTTAAGGAAAGGCCTATTAAGAGCCAACAAACGCAGATGTATCCAGGACAGGGGCTACAACTCTCACATTCCTTGTGTTAAGCTACTTACCTGAGCTATGGAGAAAAATGACTGGAATGTTGCTCAATGGTACATTTCCAGATGAAAGTAGATTTTGCATTTCATTTAAAAATCAAGTTTACAGAGTCTAGAGCAAATGTGGAGAGGCACAGAGTCCAAGATATTTCAGGTCCACTGTACAGATAACACAGTTTCATAGTTTGGCGAGCCATGTCATCTGCTGTTGTTGGTCCACTGAGTTTTATCAAGTCCAATGTCAGAACAGCCACCTACCATGAAACAGTAGAGCACATCATGCTTCCATCTGTTGACAAGCTTTATGTTGATGCTGATTTTATTTTCCAGCAACCTAAGCACCTGCCCACACTGCTAAACATACCAGTACCTGCTTTAATGACCATGGTGCCACTGTACCCGATTGGCCAGTGAACTGGCCTGACCTAAACCCCACAGAAAATCCATGAGATAGTAGAGCCTGAAATTCAGTATTTTAAATGGGGCGAATTCCCCAGTTATAGACATTGCAGTGGGGGGATTTATACACTTGTGGGGACCTCACACGCAGCTTTAATTTGTTGTCTCTTTCTCTCTTCTGTTGTCATCTTAGGTGGCTCTCTCTTGTCCCCACGCTCTATTCCCTGTCTGTTTCATCTCTTTAATAACACATGGGTTAAAGGAAGAAAGTATTTTTAAGCATGGGAAACTATCCAGGATGAAATTCCACTACCTGTGAGGTAAACGTTAGATCTTAACATTGTAGTATTCTTACCTGAGATTGATATTCATTACTGTCCTTTTTAATCTTCTTCTCTAGTGGTCACCATAGATCCATCTGTGGCCATCTCTTCTCTTTTCTCTCCATGCTCTACTCTTTCCCTGTTCTAGGCCTCCTCCTTTTCTCTTCATAGTAACAACGTTGGTCAAATAAAATTCTTAAAAGTTAGACAGCTTTGCTGAGCTTATCCCAGAGGTTATCTAAACTATTTACATTGGTGTAATTAGTTGCCCTGTTCTCCCACTCTCTGGGTTGTATGTTTAATCTTTCTGGTGCCTGCTTCTGCTATTCCTTATCCTCTCATCTTTCCTTGACCTCTGTTTCTGCTCTATCTCTTACCAGAATAACAGTTAAAATAATAAATATGTTTTAAATTAAACTGCTCAGATAATGTCTTTGCTGACTTGGCATCAACAATTATCTCAGCTACATACAATGCCATAACTTGTTAGATCTTTCAGCTACATCAGTGTAACAATTCCTTGTGGTGGATCATTCTTCCATGATCAGGAAAATAAGGCATACAAGTCACAGGAAACCATCATTTGCTTTAGCAACGCATCTGACCATGCATCCACTTCACTTACATTGCCTGAGAAGTGTGTCAGTAGGTTGTGAAGTTTCTCAGTACCACATTGAGCAAAACAGTGAGACATTGTTTTTTGGCTCCAAAACTGTAAACCATGACAGGAGATCTAGTGTGTCAGATGGGAATCTTCTGTCGACTTCTTTTATCAAGGATTCAACATGCCTGCTCTTTATGTCAAGGCTGATTTTTGAGTGTGGCAGTCAAAAACATTGTCTCCTTTAGACTTGTTACCTTAAAAAGAGCCGAATAATTCCTCTTTTGCAGGACGAGGGTGGGCTATTGTCCCTTTCTAGGGCTCTTTGGTACTTTTAACCATTGGCTGAGCTGATGGAGAAGTCTAGGTCTTCTCTTTGAAATTGTTTTGAGAGAAAGTCCACAAGCATTAGTATATCTTTCATCATGTGACAGAGGGTCACCATGTTAAATTGTCTGACAGCCAATTCATTTTCTGCAATAAAGTATGCAGTTTTTAGAAGCCCTTTCGTTTCCTCTTCACATTGCAACTGCATGTCTTCAACAGCCTTAGCCATCACATGTTTTGCTGACTCTGTCTCACGTTTCCTTATCACTGCTACTATATGAGAAACACCATCTGAGTGGTGAAAGTTGATGTTCTGTAGCACTGGTTAGCAAAAGGCACAGCACATTTTACAAGTGGACCAGTTCATTTCATCGTCATTATGTTCCAGCCATGGATATATTCTGAGCCAGTTAGCCTGACATTTTTCTTTGGGTTGCATGGTAATGTTGCCACAACAGGCACTACCTGTCTGAGGATCCGGAGGAATTCGGTCTTTCCTGACATCACTAGCATCAGCCCTGGGTCTTTCTTGTGGTATTTTTTTTGGAACAGGTTCCTTTTCAGCTGATGTAGATTACATTTACGTTTTAACCTGCGGTCCATGTATGGATTACCTTACAGTTAAAAGCGTTGAATCCAACAACTGTTGGTTTGCTAGCTAGAGAGATACTGGGACAGCAGACAGAGCTCGTACCTTAAAGTGAAAAGAGTAGAACACCCTTAGTGTTTAGCGGAAGTGTTGTTCTTCGTTTTAGTTTCTGGCTCTGATGCAAACGTCTGCGTATTATACATCGCTCTAATTGTATGTAGGCATTCCTGCATTACAAGAACTAGTTTTTGCGGGAATCAATTGTATAATGCACAGTACCCGCAGTGAATTTTAGGCCCTGGATATTGACAAGAGATGGATCAGAGACATCAGAACCAACAATGCAGATGACCTTACAGGCCACTCTCACAGCAACCTGGGCTTTCATTTGACCTCACCAGAATCACACACTGACCACCTCCATGACATTGTGTATCAGATGTCATGGAGGAATCCGAATCAGAAAAGCTTTATTGCCAAGTACGTTTTTGGACATACAAGGAATTTGTTTTGGCGTAGTCGGTGCAATACAATACAAATTAAACAGTATAAACATATCTACAATATAATATAAATATATG
>JAHUTJ010025816.1:0-21118 GCA_036250325.1 Characodon lateralis | reverse complement strand
ATTGTACATTGTAAATTGTAAATTTGTATATTCTGTAATGCAAAAACAGAACAAAAGAGCAAAGTGTACCGGAGTCAAATTCCTTGTTTGTATGCACGAACTTGGCAATAAAGCTGATTCTGATTAACATCCTAATTACACACCTTGACTCACATTAGAGGCAGGCAGAGAGGTGATGTGACTTTTGTTGAAGACATTACTCTGAGATCTATCTAGCTTCTCCTCTGTAATTCACTCCCACAACCTTGAACCTCGCTGGTCTTACTCACACTGTCACTTTGTAAGGGTCAAGTTAAATCCCTGCTCAATTTCTGTAACTGCTCCAATGCTCATTACCCATGTCTTAATCCAATTTGTGGTCTGTAGTTACTATACACTGTGCATTATATGAAACTACAGGTTACACAGAGACAAGGCACACAGCTCTAATAATTGAACACTGAAGTTTCTGTGACACTTCTCTTTAAAAAAATTACTTTTTAACTCAAAACCATAGTAACAGGATGTTACTGTATGACTAAATTATAAAGCCAAAACAGGAAAAGGGAAGGTTTAGGAGTGTATTAATGGTAATAAAACTATGATCATTCTTGTAGAAGAGCATCCACGATGTCAGGCACTGATGTTGGGTGAGCGGGCCTGGTTCACAGTTGCTGCTCTAATTCACGTAAATGGTGTTCTATCACCTATTAATAGTAATCACAGAATTTCATACTCAGAATTAAAAAACAGTGTTCCAAATTATAAAACTGTCGATGAACTGTCCATTAAACTGTCGATGAACTGTCCAAAACTGTCCATTAGTTGCTTCTGATGATTTTACAAAAAATAAACTTAAATCTGTGGCAAGCATTTGTATTAAGCCCCATTTATTCTGTCATCACCAAAATAAATCCAGTAGTCAAGAAGTTTTCATCACCGGAAAATGGAATATGGCATAACTGTAAAGCCACAAAAACCTGGTTGTCCTTTAAATTGACAGGATGTTAAACGAGATTCTTAATCAGACGAGCAGTGGAGACACAGTAACTCTGGATGGAAGCATGGCAAGAAGAAAGCCATTGCTAAAAAAGCAACAAGAAGCCCTGCTTGCAGTTATCCACAAGCCATGTAGGAGAGACAGCAAAAATGGAGGTCAGACAAAGTTGAATCTTTTGACCTACATACAAACCATTATCTGTGACAAACTGTACAAAAACTGTACATCTCCCTGAACACATCATCACCATGCTGGAAGAGATCCAATAACAAATTGTTGATAGAAGGTCATAAGAAGTCTTATTTAGCCATGTATGGAAGAAGGAGCTCTGGTCAGATGTGATCAAAATTGGACAGTGAAACATGGTGATGGCAACATCATACGGTGGGGATTTGTTCTTCAACACATATAGGGAAAGCCAATCAGACTGAATGGGAAGTTAAGGCAAGAGATTACGGACCGGGGCGGAGATTCAACATCCAAGAGGACAACAATCCTAAGCACAGAGCCAGAGCTACAATAGAACAGTTTAGATTCAATTATATCATAGCCTACTCATGTGTTAAAATGGCCAAGTCAAAGTCCAGATCTAAATCTAATAGCAAATCTGTGTCTTGAAAGCAGATGCACAAATGCTCTCCATAAGGTGGCATAAAGTGGAACATTTTAACTGGTATGAATACTTTTGCACCTTAATGTATGCCTTCTGGTTACAGATTTACAAATGTCAGTTTCATAGCTGGTCTACACATGTAGTCATTATACCCTAATCAGACCATTTCTTCTGAGTGCTTATATTGGAGGATAACTGTGCTTCGCAGTGAGTTTAAATGCACTTTGTAGTCAAGGTGTTCCTGTGCAAAGCATTTCACCTCTGTTTTTGCAGAAAGCAGCAACAAAAATGTAAAACAAAATAATTGCCGTCACCTTTAAAGGAACAGAAATGTCACTTAAGCAGGATGTGGGAAATGAACACATTCGATCGTTCAGCAAAGTGTACAGATGAAAACCGTCTTTCTATGTCCTCGGCATCCTCCACTGCTCTTCCATATGACTCTCCTTTTCCTCTTTGCCCCCCTCTCCATCAGAAAACTGCTTTACATGTATGAGGTCTAGACAGTGGAGCTCTGATGAAAGACACAGAAATATATGGCAGAGGGACATGGGCCTCAAGCACACCTATAGTACCGCCAGGATCATACCCATAATTCAACGCCACACCCAGTTCGCATTTGTCCCCCTGCCTTTATGCCTCCGAACATGGTGCGTTAGCTGTGATGCACAGAGAACAGAAGGAGATGGTTTATTTCATGTGCCATTTGAGGCCACACAGCAGTAATGAGAAATAACATTAACATTTTGCTGACAAGTGTTTCTCCCTCCCTTTGCAGGGCATTAGACTCCAGTATGTAGCTTATAGTTGTCTGCTGTTTTTCATTTAAGCATGCACATGTGAAAACCATATAAAATGTTTACTGCTTCCTTCTTTGGAAGAAAGGAAGGAAATTGGAACATAGCATTGTTTGAAAAATACTTAAGCTGGAGCCATGGATTATTCATCAGCTCTGCTTGGATTTATAGATGGCTCCATTTGGCTAAGAAGAGAGCAATGAATATGGGAATAATGCCACACCCATTGATGGGTTATAATAAAAAGTCAGCAAAGCAGAAGGATAGCCATTTGCTAAATAGGTAAAGTTTTTCTGTTCAGAGGTTGTAACTAATATCTTACCTGCAGCAGACAACTGTCTCAGCATTTTCATAGACAAGAACTGATCACCACTATCAAAGTAGGCCAAAGCTGCTGGTTTCATACTGACTATGGTTTAAAGCCTGTGTTAAACATAACAGTAAAGCAGTGCTGCCACTCTGTTGCCAATCTCCTGCGGTCATTTGTCGGGAGGCATGGTACTCCCAGGACTGGTTGCCAATACAGAGCTAAGCAACTGATCAAATTGATTTTTTATATCAATTTTGGCTCACAAAAACAACTATTTTTTAAACTTTATTATTTTGGCCAACTGCACTTTGCAAGCACGCTCTTATTTTGTAATGTCTACCATCCTATGTGCCCTTCCTCCCCTTTGGACGTCTGAACCTACGTGTTTACGGGGTGTAGTCTGTTGCAAACTTAATATGGGTAAAGGTGGCAGAAACACAATGGAGAGGCAGCAGCAGCGTAAACCTGGCAGGGATTAATCGACATGTGGCAGCAGTGCTTAGCAAACAAAAAAAGTTCAAATCAGTTCTCAGAGAACTTCAGATTTTATGTTATTGTTGCATGCCATGTTATGTGGCTTGCCAGTACTTGGTTTAAAAGAAAAGCAGGGTTGTGGTATGTAGAAAAAGAGGGGGAACGACTTTTAGACATGCTAGTGGGTTAAGTGTTGTCAGCCCTTTGCAACAGCACAATACTCGATATTATTACAAGCATCATGAAAAGTGGCGTTCTTGATAGGAGCAAGGCCGTCTTAGAATGAGATGATCTCAGGAGGACAGGAGGAAGCCTTGAGTCTCAGGAAACCCCTCCATGCCATTCCTCCCATGAAAAATTGATGAAACCAGTCAATCTTTGAAAAGTAATTGGTTCCCTAGTGGCTGTCTCACATAGCAAAAAAAGTTACACCCAAAAGAAGCATGACAGTTATCAAGAAAGACTAACAGGCAGCAGAAAGGGTGCTGGACAGGAAGATGCCTTCTACTCTCAAAATGAAAGACAGCAATGATGAAACACTCTCCTTTAGAAGATGGTTGATGATCAAGTTTTCAAGCCTTTTTTGTGCTTTTTCCCACATTTCTTCAGCCAAGTCTTCTTGTCTTTCTATGAGATTTTAACAATCACTCAGCCCAGAAGATGGTAATGGTATGAGCATGTGATGGCCCCCATCACAGGTCAGGGAGCAGCTTGCTTGTGTTTGTTTGTTGACCGACTCTGGGTAAGGATTACTGATGTCAAGCCGAATTCCATTTGATCAACTTCATGAATGTCAGAGGTTAAAGAAATCAACCACATGCCCCAGCTCTTCTCGTGATTTAATTACTCCAACAGACAGCAGATCAAATCAGTGGTGCCCTCATTAAAATGCACAACCCTGCATGCAGACAAATGGCATCCAACGTAATTGCTTGCAAATGAGCAAATTAATAGACTGCGGCATCAATGGCGGCGTTGAGAAAACACCACAGTTCACAGGCTAAATATGAATTAATTGTTTGTTGTGATTTTTCAAAAGACGAGGTGGTGTCTGTGGGATAATATTGCCAAGGAAATATATAGTCATTTACTTAATTTAAGATCTTTTTTTAATAATACAGTCTTTAAGTGATGGGCAATTATTGGAGCTGTTAATTAGTTTGTCATTCTGCCTCTCATTAGAGAACAGGTTCAGCTCCCATTTGATGCTCGTTATTCCTTTATAGACATATTTAAACCAAAAGGGTCTGGGATGAGCTTTTAGATCAATAGCTCCAGGGGGTGTCCTAATAGACCTTGCCCTATGGCTGTTTAATCAGGCAATACAGCCACACAAACCCCTCGTGCAAAGAATTAAAAAGATCTAGGATAATAAAAAGGAGTCTACAACAATTTAGTAAAAACAAACCATAATAAATCGTTAGAGCCTTTTAAGTGTGCTGTTGTTGGTGTACAATCTAACTGTATCTTAGGGTGTACAAATTGTTTCGCCAATTTAATTTATTTTTTTATCCCTTTCAATCTTATTCACAAAAGAAAAACTGTATTGACTGCAGCAGCTCTGGTGATTTCATTGAAATATTGGACTGGGACTCTGCATCGGCTAAAGCCTAACTTAAAATAACTTGCATTGCTATGAGGTACATCGGGAGATTTAATAGATGGCCCAATATTCAAATGTGTGTCTTTAAGGAACATAACCCAAGAACATTAAACATGTTTTTATTATAAATTCACAGGCTTGAACTGGTATGATTTCTTCATCAGAACATGTAGTTGTCAAAAATAGTTTATGATGTTTAAATTGTGTGATCTTCAATGAAAATGCCTTTTTCCTCTCCATCATTAGTGATTACAGTCAGTTGTAGATAGCTTGCAAAGATATTTCAACATTATATTTTATATTGCCATAAATAAAAGTTTATTGCAGTGTTTTATTGACTTTGTATTAGAACAGAATCCTATTACATTCATTATCCGAAAGGATTGTTTCATATATTGTCAGACATGTTGTTGAAATATTGTGTAGTGATATTTGCTTCAACTCCTAACTTAAACATTTGCTTCACGGGTAGAACTAGGGAGTCACATTATAACACATTATAGCAGAAATTGATGAATTACTGGTAAAATAACTGGTTGTTTTGTGTAGAGCCCTGGTAGAGCAACTGCGTCATTCAGATAATTAACAGCTGAGGCAATTAATTATTAATCCCCCTTAAATTAAATTCATTTATTCATAATTTCCCAAATCTCTTCTTATGCTCAGGTAATCTGGCAACAGGTAATTAAACTACAGATTACCCTTAAATGCTACTGACCTTAATATACTTTAGTATTCCTGCTGAGGTGGATGAGTGGAACTAGAGGAGCAGCAATGGTCGAACTGACAGCCACTGATCCGAGCTGAATAAGGAGGTGGTAGGGGAAAAGAAAACTGGTGTGAAGGGGTTCTTGCTTCATTTTATTCTTGAACGCACTGAAAGAAAGCAGAACTGAAAATTTGTGAGCCGTATAAAGTGATGTGCACATGATTCTGTCCATTCTCATTTCCATCCAGCCTGACTACGCACCCACATCCCGGTGAGAAACAGACAAGTCCCCCTCCTGTAAAGAATCCTAAATCTGTTTCTACTGTTGGAATGGTTGATAGTGAACTAAGAAAAAATCTGATTATTCTTTTGTAAACATAAATACTCCCAACTCTGTTTCTTCAGATTGTCCTGCAGGAGGTCAGAGACAACAAACTCTGCTCAGGACAGAACCTTGCAGTGTAAGCAGAAGTGTGGGGACCCTGGCTGCAGCGGACTGTGCTTAATCAGGAAAATGTGCCAGATCTCCAACATGCATCTTTTGCAAAATTAAAATAAGCAGCATTCTCCAGTGAGGCACCCTTGTTCTTTTCTACATATAGTTTTAAGAGGCCACTTGAGCTACACAAAAAAAAACTAAAGGTTAATTCAAAATTCACAGGAAAATACAGGTCGACAAGTTTTTGGAATGGCTGCATCATATCAAAAAAATATACAGCCGGAAACAGGATCACGGTATTGATCATGACTAACCCACATTTTCTCGACTCGTACTTCTCTGACATTACAGAATGCCTCCATCATTCTCCTTGAGCTTTAGTCACTAAAGCTATACATCAGATCTGCACGTAAAGGCAGTTGGAGTCCATGCAGATTTTTTTTTATCCATGATTCATTTCATAAAGCTAAACAAATCAAAACATTTCAGTTAACTACAAAAAAAGGTGTGTGTTTGCCTAAGTGCCAAAAAAAGTTTATCTTCAGTGGGAACCAATCAGCAGAGGTACAGTCAGAAACCAACAAAATAAAAGCCGTAAAAGCATGTTATAATTAAAACTTCTAACTAAAGGTAAAATTCCTGTCTGCTACCATATATTTCCACACCAGAGCAAACAAGTCAGAGATTACGAAAATAACTACATTTTTTAATGTATAGGGTAGTGCAGCATGATGCAAAGCAGAATAATACAAATCAACATTTTTAATTCTAAAAAGGTATTTTTTAAAGTTGAAGAAAGAATTAATCAAAAGGGAATTAGACAAAAGCAGAAAGCAATAAGATGTGGCATTTGTGCTTCAATTTCAGTTGTTTACTGTCAGAAGCCATTTTTGTCTCTAGTTCTATTGATCTTTTCAAGTCCAAATTCTTCTCATGCACTCCTTAATACTAAAAAATCCCAGTTTCTGGAAATAAAAGACAAACACATCTTTGTATGCAAGGTTTTTCAGCATGACAATAGGGTTATTGTCCTATATTTAATTGTAGTGTGGTGAGAAGTAAGGGGGCAGAGTAGAATAATATTGATGGAGGAAATGCAGAGCAAAACTTGATCCAAACTGAGGAGGTTTGCACCAAAATAAGCACCATCAAATTCTAGAGCAGCTATAAAAACATGACCCAATCCATACAGCCTTCTGCTTAAAAGCTTCATGCTTTTAATGTTTATACGTTAGATGCAAGGGGTTCCATATTCTGGGAGAACTTCATTAAAGTCTGTCATATGATGATGTTTTAAATATATTTTCTCCAGAGGCAGTCAAAACCAGAATCTATGCTGCTCTAAGTTTTTTTTAGCTCTGCTTTAACTTAAACTCTGACATAACACAGCCCTGTTGCACCGTTTTGGACCTACTAAACAGTACAATATATAATTCAGGAAGTGGTTTAGATTTGCAGAATAATATTAAAAGATCAACTCAAAGGAGAATTTCCAAGTCTCCCCATCTAAATATTCACCCCTATGGGAAGTCAAAAGTATGACTTTGCTCCCAGCTGGGCCCTTTCTGAGCACAGGTAAAATGTTCTCCCTGTGCTTCTCCAAACTTTCTTTCACCATCTGAAAAACCTTGCCCAAGCAATATTTCCAGAGGTTAGTTCTGAAAACAAACACACGCAACTGTAAACCAGATGGTTTAACTGAGTTTATATGTTATGGTAAATAACACATGCAAGAAATCAGTCAAAATGTTTCTCCATTGAACTCTTTTTCTGTATTACATTTCTATTACATTTGATTTATTATTTAGCAACAGCATGGTGAATAGCATTACTAAGGCAAGTGTAGTGATTGACAGCTCCTGACTTTGCTGTTGCCTAGAGACACCAAAGGGATGTTCATGGTGTTTCATTTGCAACGTTTCAGATGCCTTTCGGGCTACAGAAATGTAATAGATTAGCAGGTTAAAGTCAGAAATTCTCCAATATTGTGGTAATAGAAACTGTGTCACGATTGGGTACCAATAAAATGCATCATTATTTACTATTAACCCTTTCCCTACTATACTGGTAATTAACAGCTAAATAAGTGCATCCTGGTGTCACGTAACTGAGGTCGGTTGGACTGTGACGTGAATGAGAAAATTTCAAAGTAGACAGATGCGGCTGTGGCGATATGACACAACAGGCAGGAACAGGCAGGGGGAGGTGAGAGATTTGCGGTGACATTTTTCAACTTAACTTTGGAAAACCTCACAAAATACACAGTAACTTGACAAAATAACCTGTGATCAGGCTCTTACTGTGGTTAAAGCTTCAGTAAGAGCCTGATCACAGGTCAGAAAAACCCTATAAAAACTGTGAAAATCAAATCAACAAATAAAAACCCAATGAATGCTGAGAAAATATTGCTACAGTGCATTGTAAATGTATTTCAACCTTGTTAGACTCACAAAGAGAAGACTCGTACTCATACCTGTCGTCTTCCACTTTATCCGGGACCAGGTCGCGGGGGAAGCAGACTCAGCAGAGATGCCCAGACGTCCCTCTCCCCAGACACCTCCTCGAGCTCCTCCGGAGGGAGCCCAAGGCGTTCCCAGGCCAGCCGAGAGACATAGTCCCTCCAGCGTGTCCTGGGCCGTCCCCTGGGCCTCCTCCCAGTGGGACGTGCCTGGAACACCTCCAGAGGAAGGTGTCCAGGAGGCATCCGATATAGATGCCTGAGCCACCTCAACTGGCTCCTCTCGATGTGGAGGAGCAGCGGCTCTACTCCGAGCCCCTCCCGGATGGCCAAGCTCCTCACCCTATCTCTAAGGGAGTGCCCAGATCTCGTTTTTTTGCTCATGACCCAATGTTCATGGCCATAGGTGAGGGTAGGAACGTAGACTGACCGGTAAATCGAGAGCTTTTCGGCTCAGCTCTCTCTTAACCTCAATGGACCGGCACAGTGCCCCCATTACTGCGGCAGCCGCACCAATCCATCTGTCGATCTCCCGCTCCATTCTTCCCTCAATCATGAACAAGACGCCGAGATACTTGAACTCCTCCACTTGAGGCAGAAACTCGTCTCCAATCTGAAGAGGACAAGCCACCCTTTTCCGGTCGAGAACCATGGCCTCGGACGTCAAGGAGCTTATCTTCATCCCAGCCACTTCACACTCGGCTGCGAACCGCCCCAGTGCATGCTGTAGGTCTTGGCTAGAGGGGGCCAGCAGGACCACGTCATCTGCAAAAAGAAGAGACAAAATCCACTGGTCCCCAAACCAGACCCCCTCCGGCCCTCGGCTGCGCTTAGAAATCCTGTCCATAAAGGTTATGAACAGGACTGGTGACAAATGGCAGCCCTGCCGGAGTCCAACATGCACTGGGAACAGGTCCAACTTAGTGCCGGCAATGTGGACCAAACTCCTGCTCCGCTTGTACAGAGACCGGAAGGGCCCTAATAAAGGGCCCCCAATTCCATACTCCTGGAGCACCCCCCACATGGCACCATGAGGGACACAGTCGAATGCCTTCTCCAGGTCCACAAAACACACGTGGACCAGTTGAGCAAACTCCCATGAACTCTCGAGTACCCTGTAGAGGGTATAGAGCTGGTCCAACGTTCCATGACCGGGACGAAAACCACACTTCTCCTACTGAAGCAGAGGTTCGACTATAGGCCAGACTCTCCTCTCCAATACCCTGGAGTAGGCCTTACCAGGAAGGCTGAGGAGTGTAATCCCCCTGTAGTTGGAACACACTCTCCGGTCACCCTTCTTATGAAGGGGGACCACCACCACAGTCTGCCAGTCCAGAGGCACTGTTCCTGACGGCCACACAACGTTGAAGAGGCGTGTCAACAATGACAGCCCTATAACATCCAGAGACTTGAGGTACTCAGGGCAGATCTCATCCACCCCCGAAGCCCTGCCACCATGGAACTTTTTAATCACCTCGGTGACTTCTGCCTGGGTGATGAAAGAGTAACCCCAAGTCCAGAGCCTCTGTTTCCACCAGGGAATGCATGATGGGAGGATTGAGGAGATCCTCGAAGTACTCCTTCCACCGCCCAATAATGTCCCCAGTCAAGGTCAGCAGCCTCCCACCCCCAATCGAAACAGTGTTGACGAAGCACTGCTTCCTCCTCCTGAGGCGCCGGACGGTTTGCCAGAATTGCTTCGAGGCCAACCGGTAGTCCTTCTCCATAGCCTCACCAAACTCCTCCCAGGATTAGGTTTTTGCCTCTGCCACAGCCCGAGCCGCAGCACGCTTGGCCTCACGGTATCCATCGGCCGCCTCAGGCGTCCCACAAGCCAACCACAGCCGATAGGACTCCTTCTTCAGCTTGACAGCGTCCCTTATTGTTGGTGTCCATTACCGGGTTTGGGGATTGCCGCAACAACAGGCACCGCAGACCTTACGGCCACAGCTACGGGCAGCAGCATCAAAAATAGATGTGGAGAACATGGTCCACTCAGACTCTATGTCTCCAACATCCCCCGGAATCTGGTCAATGCTCTCCCGGAGTGGGGAGTTGAATACGTCCCTTGCCGAGGGCTCTGCCAGACATTCCCGGCAGACCCTCACTATGCGCTTGGGCCTGCCAAGTCTGTCCGGCTTTCTCCTCTTCCAGCGGATCCAACTCGGTGGTGATCAGTGGATAGCTCAGCCCCTCTCTTCACCCAAGTGTCCAAAACATGCGGCCGAAGGTCTGACAATACGACAACAAAGTCAATCATCAACCTCCAGCCTAGGGTGTATTGGTGCCAAGTGCACTGATGGACACCCTCATGCTTGAACATGGTGTTCATTATGGACAATCCGTGACTAGCACAGAAGTCCAATAATGAAACACCACTCGGATTCAGATCGGGGAGGGCATTCCTCACGATCACGCCTCTCCAGGTGTCACTGTCATTTCCCACGTGGGCGTTGAAGTCCCCCAGCAGAATAATGGAGTCCCCGGGAGGGGCACTATCCAGCACCCCCGACAGGGACGCCAATAAGGTACTCCACACTACCGCCTGGCCAGTAGGCCAAAACGACAGTCAGAGACCTGTCCCCAACCCAAAGGCACAGGGGTGCGACCCTCTCATCCACTGGGGTAAACCCCAACATGTGACGNCCTCTCATCCACTGGGGTAAACCCCAACATGAGACGGCTGAGCTGGGGGGCAACAAGCAAACCCACCCCGGCCCGCTGCCTCTCCCCGTGGGCCACTCCAGAGTAGAAGAGAGTCCAGCCCCTCTCGAGGAGATGGGTTCCAGAGCCCACGCTGTGCGTGGAGGTGACCCCGACTATTTCTAGTCAATATCTCTTGACCTCCTCAAGCTCAGGCTCCTTCCCCACCAGTGAGGTGACATTCCACGTCCTTAGAGCCAGCCTAAGCATCCCGGGATCGGGCCGCCGAGGTCTCCACCTTCGTCTGCCGCCCAATCCTCTTTGCATTCATAAAGAGAAGACAGGGATGCAATTAGAAAAGTTTATAAGTGAATGTTTATTTCTTTGGCGCTTGGACCCCAGTGGAAGACGTGAATGCTGAGAATGACATGCGCTTGAATGAACATCTTAGGGTTAGAATTAAAGGTGTCTTCCCCCCCGGGATCCGATCCTGGTGGTGGAGTGGAGGCCTGAGGAGATTTGGAAGCCAGATGGTGGAGATGGGGTGGAGGAGAGTCAAAGTTCAGCTGAAGAACGGAGGGTTCCATGGATGAAGATCTTTTAAAGCAGAGCCTTGAAGGATGATTTGCTGGGGAGAAATGCAGACTTGACGCTGATTGGTGGAGCAGAGTAATTAGACGAAGCTGGAGGTGATGGTGAGTCTTCCATGTTGAATTTTCGTTTAAACTCCAGTTGTACCCATCTTGACAAAATAGCTTAAGCAGAGTTAGATTGATGGAGTGTGTGAACATCGATTTTCACTTGATTCTTCAATTAATTTAGGTCTAGACTTTGACTAGGCTATTCATCTAATAGGCTTCCTTGTTCCATCCATATTCCCAACAACTCTGACCAGCTCCCCTGTCCCTGTTAAAGAACAGAATATCCAGAGCATGATGCTGCCACCACCCTTGCTAATCTTTCATAAAGGCCAATTTTGTGAACTGAATAATAGTTATCCTGTGGACAGATGCCCCCACGTGAGCTGAGGATCAGCCTGACAGTTTAGATGGATGGTCATGTTTCGGTAGGTTTAAAGTTGTGTGACACTTTGTCCAATGCCAAATGATGTGATCTGTGAGATGGTCTTTTTCTAACCTGCTAAAACGTGTCCCCAACTTTCTCCCTGACCTGCCTGCTGTGTTCCTTGGTCTTCATGATGCTACTTGTTCTCTAATGTTCTCTAACAAACCTCCGAGGCCCTTACAGAACAGAAGCATTTGTCCTATGTTTATATCAAACACAGATTAACTATTTTCTAATTTTGTACATTTCAATTGCAGTGAGTTTGATTAAGTGGTGTCAGAGTAAATGGGCTGAATTTCAATTTTTTATTTGTAGAAAATGTATTCATTTGAATTCAATTCCATAATTATGCAGCGCTTTCTGTTGAGATATATGAAGAAATACAAATAAAATACAGGTTAACAGGTATAAGGAATTCTCTCCAATTTTTTTTTTTTTTTTTTTTATTGCCATTACTTCTTGCAATATTGAGTTTTGATTTTTAAATTTTTAATGTGATGCTATTGCGTTTTGCTTTCCTAGATTTTAGCCTTTCTTTAGATTTTATCTTAAAATAATGTAAATTAATGTTTTATCTTATTTGTCTTGTTCTATTTGTGTGTGTTATAGAATTCCAGATTTTCACTTTTTTATTATTGTTTTATTGTTGCTTTTTGTCTGTCCCTCATGTTCAAAATTCAAAATTTTATTTGGGGTTGTTTTCTTGTTTGCATGCTTGTTTCCAGTTTTAAGTTTTGTAAAAGCCTTTTCTGCTGCATTTGATTACATATATTTTTGCAAGGCACTGTAGATTAAAGGCAAAATCATATATTCATAGAGGGAAATAGAAATCATAGGTCATTTAACACTAAAAACATTCACCCACAGAATCTCTTTGAATTATATTAAGGTGCTTTTTTAGGTGATCTACAGAGATCATTCCTCATCAGTGGTCTTTGCCTTTGCACAGCACACATAGTAAAGGTGTTTACATGGTTCACTATACAACTCCCACCCTCTGCCAGTACTCTGCTGATTCGTGTCACCTGCTCTTTTGGGTAATCAACTCCAAAGCCCGTAAACAGCCATCCTTTGGCATCAACACACCTGCAGCAGTCTGTTGACTTTGAGAGCCATGTTTTACCTGTCAGCCCCCACTGAGAGCGAGGCGTGAATACAGCTCGCTTTGCAAACGTACCTGTTCTGCCTGGCTGGCTTTGGCTGAATGTAATAACACAAACAGTCCAGTGTTTATGGACAGATTGGAAAGCCATCACTGCGCAGCTGATCAATTTTTGAATTTAGCTGTGCTGCTGCTCGTCACTCTGCAGAGTGATTTAACGCATCAATATCTTTAACCCTGAAAAACCAAACATTTCTTAAAAATCTGCACTTCTTTGTAAAAAAAACTGATGCAGGTAGCAGATTGAGAGTACAATCTTTAAAGTGTGCTTTTAGTTTTGGTCTGAAACTCAACTTCAGTTCTGAATTTACAGTGAGTTGTGGGTTGTGGTTCCACGACCAGAAAGATTTGCTGCTTTTATCTGTTTTATGAACCATTACACTGAATTCATCTTAACATAAATAATATTTGAAGGCATTATCTCTCTAGGAATAGCATAAGAACCTTTTAACAGCTAGCTTTCTTATGACACAATTTCATCATAAATGTATAATTTATTACAAGCAACAAGATGCTTGTAATAGTTTTGAAGCGGAGGAAGAGAAAGTCAAGAAGAAAAGGTGCAGAAGTCATCTTTGTTTCTTCAGCTTGTCAACAAGGGAAAAGTAACTGACTTTCTCTGCTGAAGGAGAACTTTAACAGATCCACAGGTAATTTAGGGGAATAAATACAGTTTTATTTAGAAGTTTAGCAAAGATTAAAGACTAGATGCACCAATGTGAGATTTCCCATTTTTATAGATCTTGTTACCGCCAATTTCAATATTAGCCCACAACGATTTCTGTGAGATTTTTGTTTTCTAACCTAATCCTGCTAAAATTTCTCCCCAACTTTCTCCCTGACCTGCCTGCTGTGTTCTTTGGTCTTCATGATGCTGCTTGTTCTCTAACAAACCACTGAGGCCTTTACGGAACAGCTGCATTTATCCTAGATTTAGGTTACACAAAAATGAACAATTTGCAAATTTTCTGACTTTTAATTGTAATTGGTCACACTGGGTTTTGATAAGTAAAGAGTAAAGATTTTCGTTTGTAGAAAATGTATTCCGTTAAATTCTATTTCATAACTATACAGAATTTATTACAAGCAACATTAAAATATCACTTATATAACATGTAGTTATAAGATCTAAACGTGTTTTTTTTTTAAATGTCAATTACTGCGTAATTAGAAAACCTTGTAAACTATTGTCAGTCAATATAAATAAGATTTCAATTACATATTAAGTTCATTGCACATCATATATGTTGGTCAACCAGGTGCGAAACTCAATTTTCTCCTGCAACATACAGTGTCTTGCATGAGTATTCATATCAATCTGTGAATCATTCATTCTTTTCATATTCAATTAAGATTTCAAAATGGGAAAATTAAAAATCAGTTCATTATTTAGTTATTTGTTTATAAATCTGATACCAAAAAACAAATAATTGGTCAATATTCTTACTTTCAATTTAATGCTCAGATCAAAAAAAGGAAAGGAAATAAAGGGGCAACGGACCGATTTTGATTTTAATATTTAATATGTTTGATTTGTGTCAACCTTTACAAGGGATGTAAGGTTGTAAGGGATACATATCCTTTACAACTGTCTGTAAAAGTACTTAGCTCCCCTGAATCCATACAGAATTGTGACTGGGCCATTGTAACACATGGGTATGCTTTCATTAAATTTTAGTCAGTCTCAGGTCTTTTGTAGCCTTTCAGATGGTATTTATCTCCATCCATCTACGATCAACTATCAAGTCTGATCCATCAAGTCTGACCTTTTCCTGAATCCCCACAGCATGATGCTGCCAACATAGCATGGCATGCTCATGGTAATGTGCCCCGCATGGCTTGACCCAAACTTTAAACATCTTTTAACGACTGCTGTCTTCTTGACACTCTTCTTAACTGTATCCTGCTTTGAGTTGGTCTATCACATAAAATCCCTACAAAATAGCAGTTTGTGGTGTTAGTGTGACAAAATGTGAAAAAGTGCAAGGTGTATCAAAACGTTTGCATTGCAAGTGAAGTCGACATTGTGAAACCAGCAACTGACAAGAGCTTCACACTTACTTGTGACTTCGGCTATCCAAGTACCTCCCCTAAAGTTTCTTCAAGCTTCAGATTTAAACCCCTAATCCAAGATGGATCAAACAAAATCAAAATAAAAGATAGGCTACAGAAGCTGAAGTCTTTTACATTCTCATCGAATAGAATGTTCTAGAAAACTGCAGCACACATGCCTTATAATTATATATGGAAAACTAACACAATGATGGTCTTTACTGGAAATATGGATTCTAAATTCATGAAAGCTGCAAATCAGCACACACCATTACATAACTGCAGTGTAAATACAATATCTACATCTAAGTTTCCCTGTAGCTACAATCTATAACTATGGTATAATGTTTCATTGATGATTCGCAGCTATAGCAATCATGTGAACTAACATTATCTGATAGCAGTGGCACAAAGCAACATCCCATTGTTAATCAATGTAGACAATGTAGGCAATTACTGATCAGTGTGTAGATCCTTTGATCACGAGGTGATGGTGATCTAAGGCCAACACATGTGCAAACAGCTGGCTGATCAATGACTTTGAGCCCCATGTTGACCCACTGCACTCTGGTTCACTCCTACATGTTCCGGGAGCACCAAAACTTTAGATAAATACCAGCATGTTAGCCCACCGGGCAATGCAAGATCCAATGAAAGTCTAGGGCTGACAGTTAGGAAGAAACCTTACTTATGTAAGTAAAATGTTATTTTTGATAGCTTACACTGAAGGTGTGATCTTCAAAAGGTTTGCGTGTACAAAACCACATGTAAAGCTGATCTACAAACGAGATGCTAATCGGATTGTGTAAAATCAGTGAAACAGCGGGCACAAACGTTTTAGTGCATTTGCCTTCGTGAATATGCAAAACATTTAATGATGACACAAACACCCAAATTTATGGGAGGGGAATATGCAAATGTAATCCCTTACCACCCCTAATGCGATTTATCAAACCTGAAATGGATTGCAGTGCTTTGGAGCCAATCACAAATAGAAGCCATGACCTATCTCATATAATAAAACTCCTTGCAATCCTTTTTTCTTGTTTCTGGATCATTCCAGCACACCATCGCTGTCAGTGAAATCATCTGCTGCTGAAGCACATACAGTAACTGATCATATAAAGGTGCGCATATAAATGATCATCCTTTAGAGAAGCACACAGCCTGTGTAACTGTAATTGCACATCATGCAAAGGACTCGCTGTGCTTTGATGTTGATAATATAATTAATAGGAAAGAAATAAAGACATTATGAGGCAGATTAAATCCTTCATTTGCAAACTGGACTTGTGAAAAATCAGTTTTATGGTGGCCTATTCCATGTGGTGACAAAGGCAATTACACGCTCAATGTTTGATGATTCCACACCCACTTATTGAACGTGCAATTGTTTTTTTGTACAAGCAATTTAGCATCCCCTATTTGGGATCTTTGAAGATCAGGGCATTAGTTTTCTCCTATAACATCTCAAACAGCTGGAGCATACAGAGGGCGGGTCATTGACCATCTGAGCCTCTAAATGGGTCAGTAGGCTACACAGGCATGGGGAAGACTGGTGACTTGACAGATGTCCAGAAGACAGTCATCGACACCCTTCTCAAGGAGGGTAAGCCACAAACGGTCATTGCTGAAGAAGCTGGTTGTTCACAGTGTTCTGTATCCATGCATTTTAAAAGAAAATTGTGTGGAAGGAAGAAGTGTGGTAGGAAAAGGTGCAACAGGGAGAACCACAGCCTGGAGAGGATTGTCAATTTAAATCCATTCAATAATTTGGGGGAGCTCAATGACTTTCATTGACCATGGTTCAATGACCTTGGTGTTACTGTGGTTAATTGGCCAGCAAACTCCCCTGATCTGAACCTCATAGAAAATCTATGGACTGTTGTCAAGGGAGAGACGAGAGACACCAGATCCAACAAGACAGATGAGCTGAAGGCAGCTATCAAAGCAATCTGGGCTTCCATTACACCTATGTAGTGCCACAGGCTGATCTCCTCTATGCCACGGCATATTGATGCAGTAATTCATGCAAGAGGAGGCCCAATCAAGTATGGAGTGCATAGAAATAGGCATATTTTTTAGAAATATGCATCTTATTCAAACCAAGAATGAGAACTTTAAAACAGGCACAAACTGGACCTCAGTCCTGTGAGTGTACTCAGGTGTCACTATCAGCTGAGATTTCTCAGTAGACGTATGAAGAGGAATGAATGAGGAAGAGCCGAGGACCCTTCAGGGTGTGATTTTCTATTAGTGAGGCTGGGATGTACTGCTGGTGCACTTACACTCCAGGCACTTTTAACTTTCTGCTAGGATGAGCAGAAGATGCTCTGTCTTTTATTGCTATGAACTTAATTGGACCCTTGCAAAAGTATTCATACCTTTTCAACTTTTTCTAAATTTTGTTTTCACAGTGCAATCACATTAAATGATGTGCCTACATGTAAACAATACGTGGCAGAAAACTAATATAAAACACTTCTGTAGGCACACGGCCCCCAAAGAAAATATGGTATTGGCAGCTTCAAGCTGTTGGGATGTTTTTCTTTAGCAGCAACAGAAAACCTTATTAAAGTTGATGAAGGTGGATGGAGCTAATTACAATGCCTACTAACAGATTTCAGTTAATGCATTTGTAAATCACACCTAGATGTTTCAGATTGAACACATTTTAATCTTGAAGATAACCTGAATAACTACAAATAGCAGATTTTAAAACTTGCTTCATTTTTTAATTATTATTAATATTAAGCTACCCAAACCATCCTGTCCCCATGTCAAAAAATAATTGACCTTTTAACTAATAGACCTGGTTGAACCACCCTTCAGGTTAAAACCTGCCTTCGACTGTTTGTGATAATAGGCAATGACTCTTTTGCACTGTTGTGGAGGAATTTTGGCCAACTCTTCTTTGCAAAATTGTTTTATTTAGCCACAGTGGAGAGTTTGAGCATGAACAGCCTGTTTATGGTCACCCCAAAAGCGTATTAATTTGGATTTGATTGGGGACTCCACAGTCTACAGCATATTTTACCAAAAGGGTTGCTGATCATCAAGAATGTTTTTGACAAATCTGTTTCCTTTAAAATCTGCAGGGTTTTTCACATTTTAAATTCTCCATGGATGCCATTTTTGCCTTGTCTCTTTTTAATAATTGAATCATGAACACTAACCTTCACTTGAGTGTTTCAGATTTATTCCTGGGTTCTTTTGTGACCTCCTGGATAGGTTGTTATGGTGCTTCTGGAGTAAATTTTTGTGGTCAGCCACAGCTGAGAAGATTTACAGCTGTTTTCTCTATTTGTGGATAATGATTCTCACTGCGGTTTGCTAAACTCCCAAAGCCTTTGAAGTGGCTTTGTAACTATTTCCAGATTGTTCAATGTCAAAGACTATGTTTCTCATTTGTTTTTGATTTTCTTTAGATGACATGATGTGTTGTTTTCAGATCTTTCAGCCTACTTCCTGTTGTCAGACAAGTTCTACTGAGGTAATTTCTTGATTCTACAGCTCAGGTGGTAGTCAGGCCTAGGTGTGGCAAGTTGTGAGGCTTTATGTGACTTTGGTGGGTTTGGATATCTTTCTTGACTTAACAATTTAAATCAGAAAAACTGCTTTTTGTATTTACTCTGATTATCTTTCTGTGTGTTTGATGATAGGAAATGTTTCTTTTCTGCTTTGTTTCTCACTACATAAAAATCCTAATAAGATACACTGAGGTTTCTGGCTGTACAGCAACAAAATGTGGACAAGTTCAAGGCATATAAATATTTTTGTAAGAAATTCTGAAATTCTCCACTGGAATGGGACCTTTTAATTCATGCCCTGTCAAAGCTTTTTGCTTTGTCCCTTTTGCACAGTTATGCTCAGATGCCTCACATTATGGGGTTGTCCTTGAGCACGCCCGACCTCTCGAGTCTTTATCTTGCACATGCAACAAATAACTCATGGATGACCACTGGAACAGTTTCTATTTAGGAGTAGGAAAAAAAATCTCTTTGGCAAAACACAAACATCTTTTTGCTTGTTCTCCAAGGACAGGCAAAGAGGAAATTATCTTTGTTGATGCTAGAGATCTGCAGCTGGAGATGTAGCACACACTGCTGTCTTTATGCTACATGGATTTGGGCCGGATGGAGAGAATCAACAAGAGAACGAGAGAGAAAAGTGTGAAAGGATAAAGATGATGTACAGGTAATAAAAGAAGTAGATCAACAGGGAGTGTACGACAGGAATGATGCGAGTGCGGAATGAAAAGCAACAAGGCAGAGGAAGAGAAAGTAGAGAAGGAAAAGTGCAGATCTCATCTTTGTTTCTGCAACTTTTCAACAAGGGATGGCAGGTAAAACTGATAGACTTGAAAAAGTAAGTGTCTTTCTCTGCTAAAAGCAGAACTTTGACAGAAACACAGATAATTTAGGGGAATAAATACAGTTTCATGTAGAAATCAAGCAAAGACTAAAGATGCACCAATCTCAGATTTGTGGCCAATTTCCATTTTAGCAGATTACAATTTTTTGTAAGAGCAATCATTAAATATTTCTTTCTAGATTTTGTGCTGTGCTGAAAAAATAGCTTTTGTTTAGTTGCTTGTTAGATTTTTCTGCAATTTCACAAAATGTTGTGCTGCTGAATTTTGTGTTTATACCAGTCAGTATTTGCCGATGTCTTGATGCGGATCCAGCACCCTTATGCTTCCAGTGTTGATTCTCATTTAAACCCAGACATGTGCCACAAATCCATGTTAAGCAGGCGAACATTAAGTAGGAAGGAGCAAAAAGGCAAGCTGAGATGGAGCCTTTGGAATAAAAAATGGTTTGCAAATAGAATAAGGGTAAAAACACATTATACAACCAGTGCCAGCTTTTTTTTTCGTTTTCAGTTTTGAAAGGTTTCAGTTTACTAAACTATTAGTAACTATTAACTATTCCTAACTATTTTTTCCTCCATTCATAATAAAGAAATGTGTGCCGGAATCTTTCAGCAAAAATGCAATAAGACATGTGCAATGCCAGTAGGTAGAGGAAACATTGCCATCACCAACATAACATTATATTTGAAAAAGCTATCTGGTCTGTGCATGAACAATTAATCATTTATGTAAAATAGAAAAAAAACTGTTGTTGAAAAGATAAAATAAAAAAACAGGTGTTCACACATTGCTAGTGATTGCACACTCCCATTCTTGCATCTCCCTTTACATTCTACATGTGTTGAGTTTAGCTATTGCTGTTGGATTGCTAAACAGTCAGGAAAACAAAAGGCCACCTTATCATCATTTCTCCACTCCCAATCCAGTTTACCTGTCCAGTCTGCAACATTCAGAGTTTAAAAACCTGTCCATGAATATGAGAAATGTGAGAAAGATGCATTATTTTCTACCCTTTGTTTCTCCTGGATGTTGACAAGAGTAAATTACCAATTATAAAGAAAACTCAGCACAAGTAGCAGCACATGCAACCATACACACTTTAGTTAATTCAGAAGGGCTTTATGGCATTACAATTTAATCAATAGAAATTATTTTATTTTTGGTTTAAGCACTTATTTACTTTCATTTAATTCAAAACTGAAATAAGAAATAAGAAATGAAATAGGTCTTGAGTTGCCTTATTTTGTTGACACACAGCTAGTAAAGCCTTTGTGTCATGCCGGATAACAAACACTCAATAACAAAAAGTATTGAATCAGAATCAGCTTTATTGCCAAGTTCGTGCATACAAACAAGGAATTTGCCTCCGGTACACTTTGCTCTTTTGTTCTGTTTTTGCATTACAGAATATACAAATTTACAATTTACAATGTACAATA
>JAHUTJ010025815.1:0-21126 GCA_036250325.1 Characodon lateralis | reverse complement strand
AATATTTCAGTTAGTGTGCAATGAATCTAAAATATATGAATGTTAAATTTTCATCATGACATTATGGAAAATAATGAACTTTATCACAATATGCTAATATTTTGAGAAGGACCTGTATATACTTACCAGTTCTCTTTGTTCCTCACTGGTTTCTTCCATTTATCTGCCATTTGGTCTGTTTCTTTGCTCCATGCTCGGTTTCTCCATTGTTTCTGATGTTCCTGTTAGTTCTGCCTGAGTTCTGTAAGTTGTTTTTATTTGTGTAGCTTATTCCAATAAACATCCTCACTTGCACTGCATCTGAGTCATTTTCCCTTAAACGTGACAGATGTTGGTCCATACTGACATGACAGCATCACACAGTTGCTACAAATCTGTCATCTGAACATCAGTGATGAAAATCTCCTGTGATGAAAATCTCATTGTAATGTTCAAGAAACCAGTTTAAGATAACACAAGCTTTGTGACATGAAGTATTGTCTTGCTGGTAGTCAGCAGATCGGTCCATTGGGGTCATGAAGGAATGGAGATGGTCAAAGCATGGTCAGTTGGTACTGGGGACCTCAAAGACCAAGTGAAATTGAGACTCATTGGACTAGGAAATACTTTTCCAGCCTGTTGTTGTCCAGTTCTGGTGAGTCTGGGTGAATTGTCGCCTCAGATTCCTGATCTTAGCTGACAGGAGTGGAATCTGGTGTGGTCTTCTGCTGCTGTAGCCCATCTACTTCAAGGTTCCACATATTGGCACACAGGTTCCACCCTCCACTTCTTTATAACCAATCATTGTAATTTTATTTCATACCATTCATTGTATAAAACATGTACGCACTGAATGAGTGTTGCTCTTCCAGGGAATACTGTGTGTGGCTTAGTGTGTGGAGTGAGTTGAACAAAGGAGGACAAATCTGAGTCCTCCATTAATTCCCAACATAAAGAAGTAGTTTTGTGGTCTGAACTTGCATAAACAAATGCGTAGAGTTTTTTAAACTCAAAAGTTTGAAACCGATGTGAGTAGCAAACTAATGTGCAGTAGTTCTCATATACTTTTCAATGCAGTAAATTTTATTCTATAGGAAAAAGTGTTGACAATTTCCTCTCATCTCACATTTTAGGGTAATATTGTGAAATTTGGCTGTTTAGCTATTCTCTTGGTTGTTGTAACAGATGTCCTTTGGACTTCCTTTCCTGTGATGAGATACGATCAGTGTTTGCTCTCCTCTGCTGGCATTGCACAGGGCACACGCCACAAGATTTTCGATTAGATGTGGATTCAATTAAACCACACAGACACTGGCTGTCAGAAAAGAAATCCCTACAGAGACTATATCCCACCATTTAGATCGAGAGCAGGAGGCTTAAACTGAAATGAAGAATTTATTCAGTTCAATGGGTCTTGCAAAAATGCAGGAATTGCCAATTTAAAGAAGCAACATGAAAAAGGGAGTTTTCTCTTTTGTCTGACACTTCAGTCCAAATGTGACGCTCCTGTGGCACCAATTAAGAGGAGAAGGAAAGAAAGAGAGAGTCAGTGTTTAGGAGGAGGCATTTAATTTGAAATGTGAAAGTTGGTCAGGGGAGAAATAAGAGGTTTGCTGCAAGTTGGTAGAGATGTACAATAAAAGGCCGTTCCAATCTCAGAAATTGGGAGAAACTTCATGGATTAGCTATCAAGATAAAAAGGAGGCGTACAGAGGAATCGTAGACTCTCTTTATCTGGCAACATTTTTAAGATAGGGGATTTTTAGCTCTACAACAGGATGCATGATGTGTTTGGATTCAAAATTAGCTCTTTTAGTCACCATCACTTCACTCAGAGGACCAACTCTTCTTTGGCAGCTCCTATTTACTGAAAACACACAAACAGCACAGCAAAGAGAGCCAACAGGAAATCACAGACAGAAAGTTCATCTGAAGGCTCAACACGAGGGACTGCTCAGTGAAAACAAGGCCTTGCTTGGAGATCCTCCTTAGTTATTGATGATGACGGCTGACTGGAGAAGTCACAAAGCTTGAATATTGAAGGACATAAATAATCTTCAGTAAATGATGGAGCCAGAACCACATGGGATGGGCTGGGAAGCTCACCACAACCACCAGCCTGATACAAGGTAGGATCTAACTTTGACTGTATTTTTATGTCGCAGCTAAAATGATTCATCAGACCAGGCAACGTTTTCCAATCTGTTATTGTCCAGCTTCTGTGAGTCTTCTGCTGCTGCAGATTATCCGCTTCAAGGTTCCACATGTTGACCATTCAGAGATGGTGTTCTGCATACCTTGGTTAAAACCAAGGGTTCTTTGAGCTATTGTTGCCTTTCTATCTTCTGGAACATGTGGGCCCATCCTTCTCTGATCCCAACAAGACGTTTTTCTCCACAAAGCTGCTGCTCACTGGATATTTTTCTCTTCTTCAGACCCTCCTCTGTACACCTGAGAGATGGTTGTTGGGGAAACTCCCAGTAGATTAGAAGGTTCTTAAATACTCATACCAACCCTGCTGCGTTCAACGTTGCTTAAATACCTGTTCTTCCTCATGCTGATGCTCAGTTGGAACCTCAGTAAGTGCTCTTCACCACGTCTAGATGATTAAATGTATTGAGTTGCTGCCATGAGTTTGGCTGAATCTCTATTTATGTCCACATGCAATTGGATGTACCTGTTAAGGTGATTGTTGAATGTCTTGTAAAAGTATTTATACCATATGAGCTTTTTGTCATGTTACAACTACAATATATTTTATTTTAATTTTATGTAAGCCAGCAACACAAAGTAATATAACTGTAAGTGTAAAGTTATTGTTTTATTTTTTTAAATAAAAAGTGTGGATCGTGTCAGCTGGCCTTATGCAATACTTTGTATGTCTTTTAGTGTATGTCTCTTTGAATATCTGCAGATTGAAATTTTAAAACAGGTCAAGCTCAGTCAGTTTACAAGTTTTGCCACAGATTCTCGGTTAGATGTAACTCTGTACTTTGACTAGGCCATTCAAACACATAAATCTGCTTTAATCCTAACCATGCCATTGTAGTTCTAACTGTATGTTCATGGAAGGTCCGCCTCCACCCCAGTCTCAGGTCTTCTGGAGCTTCTAACAGGTTTTCTACCAGAATTGTCCTGGATGTAGCTCCATCCATCTTCTCATCAACTCTGAAAAGCATGTGTCACGATGGGGATGATATAGTCAGAGAATGTGCAGTGTTAGTGTTTCTCCACATGCAGTGTGCCAAAGGGTATAATATTGGTTGCATTTTCTTTCTTTCAATAAGGGCTTTGCTCTTTTCAATCTTCTATAAAGGCCAGATGTGTGGAGTCCATGACTAATAGGTGTCCAGTGCATATCCTCCTTCCATAAAATTGTGCATTATATTTATATTTATGCATATTCATGAAGGCAAACACACTAAAAAGTTTGCACCCACTGATTTTACAGACACAATCTGATTAGCATCTCATTTGTAGATCAGCTTTGCGGACACAAGCAAACTGATATTCAAAAGGTTTGCGTGTACAAAACCACATGCAAACCTTTTGAATATCACGCCCTTTGTCTATTTGAAGAACTTCTGAGACTTAAATATACTGGCATGTTTTTCTCAGCATTTGGATGCGAAGATGACAGGACTGCCTTATTGTGTTCACTGATTAGTGGCTATGCAGAAACTCTTATTTTCCTGCTGTACCAGAGGGAGAGGACATTGGGTTGAGGCAGTCAGAATGTTATTTTCCTCCTACAGCAGAGATAATAATGTGTTCAGCTGGGCCATTTTCTACAACTGACACAAGGCTGTGCATTAAGATTTAACAGAAGAGTAATGTCTCCAGCTGTGTGAAAGGATGGTTTTTGTGTTCTTTCTAAATACATCTTCTTTTGCTATTTTCTTTCAGTTAGAAGACATATGAGAACTCATGAGAAGTACAGCTAAGTAAAATACAGTCCAAACAATCCATGTCTGTTCAGTTGCAATTCTTGAATTTAAAAGCTTTAGTAATTAGAAAACAAATTTGTGATGCTGTAAATGTAAATGGAACTATTTTCCTGTACTCTAAATATTTCACATTAGAAAAACAATATATGGAAGAAAATTCAACAAAGTCTACTCCTTTAAATTTCAGGGTTTTATGTATTTCAATTCTTGGGGTTTTGGGTTGTATAGTTTTTTTGTAAACTTTTCCATTTTGACTTAATGTTTGTTTATTGAATAACTGATAGTGATCTGCTCCAATATGTGCTGGTTTTGTAACCCGGAACCTAAATAGATTAAAAACCTGGTAAAACCGAAAGATTTTTATGTTACACTTTATTTTTTAACATGACTGCAGATAGGCAATCTTTTAACCAAATACAGGGTTAGAGGTTCTTACTTCTGTTTTTATAGTGAGCAAAATTAATTTGAATAATCATCATAATGTCTCCATATATAGATATATATCTATATAGATTCAATTCAATTCAATTCAAAAATACTTTATTAATCCCAAAGGGAAATTAAATGTTGTTATAGCTCATATTATGAAGGTTTCCTCAAAGAGACGTTGTAGATGCTGATGGCTGTGGGCAGGAAGGATCTCCTGTAGCTCCGTCTTACAGCAGATCTGAAGAAGCCTCTGACTGAAGACACTCTGTTGTTGTAGGACAGTCTCATGAAGAGGATGCTCAGGGTTCTCCATGATGTTCTTCATTTTATGAAGAATCCTTCTTTGCACAATGATCTCCAGAGGTTCCAGAGGAGTCTCCAGAACAGAGCCAGCCTTCTTTATCAGCTTGTTGAGCTTTTTTAAGTCCCTGGCTCTGATGCTGCTTCCCCAGCAGATGATGGCAGAAGAGATCACACTTTCCACAACAGACTTATAGAAGATCTGCAGCATCTTGCTGGAAACACCAAAGGACCTGAGCTTCCTCAAGAAGTACAGTCTGCTCTGTCCCTTCTTGTAGATGGCTTCACAGTTGCATCTCCACTCCAGTCTGTTGTCCAGGTGAACACCGAGGTATTTATACTCCTCCACCACCTCCACTTCTTCTCCCTTGATGGAAATAGTTTTTGACTTATTCCTGTTTCTCTTAAAATTTACA
This sequence comes from Characodon lateralis, assembly GCA_036250325.1. Classification (NCBI taxonomy): domain Eukaryota; kingdom Metazoa; phylum Chordata; class Actinopteri; order Cyprinodontiformes; family Goodeidae; genus Characodon; species Characodon lateralis. Next base: position 16,055 of record JAHUTJ010025815.1, on the reverse strand, counting down.
AACATCTCCTTTGTTTTAGTCACATTCAAGATGAGATGATTGTTTCCACTCCATGCCACAAAGTGGCCCACCACCACCTTCCTGTACTTCTAGCTTCTTGTCCATCTCTGATCCACCCCACAACTGCAGAATCATCCGAGTATTTCTGCAGATGACAGGAGTCTGTCTTGTACTGGAAGTCTGAGGTGTACAGAGTTAAGAGGAATGGTGAGAGTACCGTCCCCTGTGGTGCTCCTGTGCTGCTGACCACCTGGTTAGACTCACAACCCTTCAGTCTCACAAACTGTGGTCTGTTTGTCAGGTAGTCTTTGATCCAGGAGATTGTTGAGGCCTCCACCTGAGTCTTCTGGAGTTTCTGACAAAGGAAATCAGGTTGAATTGTGTTAAATGCACTGGAGAAATCAAAGAACATGATCCTCACAGTGCTGCTGTCCTTTATCCTTTTTGATTGCTGTAACAGACTCTGGCTCAAACATGTAAGGATGGATGTTTTCCGTTGTTGACATCGTTTATGACGTTTCTGCACCGCTAGATAATTGTATCTTTGCTATCAAACCACAAAATGGCTGAACAGGATGAAGTGGAACACTCTTTAACCTCGAGGGGGGCAGGTTGTGACCTCACCAAAACGAGTTGCTCTCAGACCCACTTCAGAGCTGGTAAAAGAGGAGTCTGTGGAGCTACAATAACAAGGAGTTCAGACCAAAGCATTGCTGTTCCACTTTATATAGACCACAACTGGATGATTTAAGTGTGAAAAGGAAGGATTTTAAAACACATGTTCCCTTTCAAAAGGGGCTCACTTGTTTCTTTACAGAATGAATGACCTCACTGACTGAACTGTTATTATTTTGAACATACCCCTGTCAATTAATGGTTCAACGAAAGAATCAGCAGCAGTTGATTTTGCCATTACTCTACTACACCTACAAGTATAATATTTGCAATGTAGGAATATACATTCTAACAAAAACAGTCATTAGTGATAGTATTTAAACAAAACTGTATTCAATTTGAATTAGGCTACTCCTTTAATTAACAAAAAATGAATAAAAGCATGGAAGGCAACATTTAACACACTGAAATAAATTCAAAGAAGAAGAGCACTAAGTTTTATTCTGGGATCCTGAGGAAGCACACATGCAGTGCACATAATCACTGCAAGAACCCAGTAGAAAGTTCACTGCTATAGTGGTGGCATCTGCAGCAGGCTCAGACAAAACAAGGTAATCTCAAGACTCCAGTCCAAACAAACCACAGATACAATATCCTTGAACACCATAATAAGATAAGCCTGACTCTGTTAGCTTCTCTCCAAGTTGTCTACAGAATTAGCTGCTGAATGTAATGTAAATACTCTGCAGCTTGAAAGACTGTCAAAGTACTGTACAACAAGGCTGGGCAGGAAGTGGGATCAGATCATCCAGATGAGATCACACTGTAAGTTTGTCCTTCTTCCTTGACCACAGTCAAATTAACACATGCCGAGAATGTGATTTTCCTATATAGTCAATTCAACAAATCTGCATTACTTTATTTACCTGATTCTGTTCAGCGGGTATTTAAACACAGTTGAAATTTGAACATACTGTACCTAAGTGCTAACCGGAAGGAAAAAGACTTAAAGTCAGATATTTGTCATATATGTGTCAGCGAGGTGTTTAAAATAAAATGAGAGTAACCACAGAAACATAGGAAGCTTTTTACAAGGACACTGTGGAGCCACGTAAGATATCCATTCAGGCACCTACATCAGAAGTGCTGGACATTTAGCTTCTTCAGCTTTTCATACGTTTGGTGTTTTGGTCATTTTGCTCCTTATTTTTTCTGGCTTGAAAAGAGGTCTAGAATCATTAGCGCCGTTCTGCACACCCCAGATTTAAGGTAAGGGTCTTTATTCTCTACTGTATACAATTAAGACACAGAGCCCGATGTTTGGATTTGCTAACTGCCTTATTTTATGGTAACTGCTTTTATAAAACAACTAAATTCAGTGTAAAATGTCAACTCTAATCACTTCGTATTTTTTAATAGTAAATCCTGTTTTACAGTGGCTCCTCTCTCTCTCACATACTGTGTCCTAATATAAATCATTAGTGAAATCACAAAAATATTTTGAATGTTGTTATTTATACTTGTAAAGAGAAATTGGAATCAGCTAAATAAGCAGGTCAAAGCTTTGCAGAAATCGGAGGTGGGAAATCGGACATAAAACTTGGATCGGTGCATCTCTAGCTGAAGCTACAGCTGGAGGTATGAAAATGAAAATGTGCATCAGATGTGTAATTCCATAACAATAAATTGTTTGGTTGATTATCAAGTAATTCATAGCAATACAGGGTATAACATGTTATAGCTGTGTGGTGGGAATACCAGAGCTTTCGCTTTCCTTTCAGAAAAAGACAAACTGAACAGAGACTGAGGATAATAACTAGGATACTACTTGGAGCATTTACACTTTGCAAAGGGTTCCTAATAAAGTATCATCTGAAACTCAATAAGAATGTGACTCCATTACATGCATCCTTCCATCCATCCATCTTCTGGATCTACTCAATCCAGTTAAGGGTTTTTGCCCATCTCCACAACATCAAATCACATCATAGGAGGCAACAGGCCCAGAACGAAAACCAAGACAACCCCTTTTTAAGCTAGCCTTACACTACTCCACTTCCTCAAATTGGCACCCATGGCGTGGCCATAAGTGACATCTTGCCTTGGTCTTCCAATAGACATGCCAGAAAAATCTACAAAGGAGGAATCAAGGAGGCATCAAACTGCCTCAGTTGACTTCTTTCACTGCAGAAAAGAAGCACCTTCAAACCAAGCTGAACGATAGAAGCTCTGCTAAGGGCAGAGTCCAGCCTCCTTACAAAGAAGGTTCATCTCAGATTTTTGTATATGGAATTTTTGTTTTCGCACTAATGAAGCCAACATGAGCACAGGTGAGGATTCTAACATGGGTGGACCAGTGAACCGAGAGCTTTGCAATGTTACTGATACAGTGCCTTGCGAAAGTACTCGGCCCCTTTGAACTGGTCAACCTCTTGCCACATTTCAGGCTTCAAACATAAAAATATAAAATTTTTGTTTTTTGTGAAGAATCAACAACAAGTGGGACACAATCGTGAAGTGGAATGAAATTTATTGGATGTGTCAAACTTTTTTAGAATTTTTTATCTTTATGTTTGTAGCCTGAAATGTGTCAAGAGGTTGAAAAGTTCAAGGGGGCCAAGTACTTTCGCAAGGCACTGTACAGTAAAAAGAACAGAAGGATAGATGAAAGTTGAAAAAACATTGGGATTTCGACCACCCAAACACAGCAACTCTAGATAAATATTTCAGTTTAAACATAGTGCTGACAAAGAAAAAGCTTTCCTTCAAACATTTTCCTAATCCTCAGCACACATTGCTGGATGATTTCCTCGGAGCCAAAGGAAATCTCATAATACTGTTAGGATGGTTGCTGAATATCTGCTCGCATATTATAGCCTAGAAAGACTATGTAAGAGAATTAAGGATTTCAGAGACAGTTTATTCTCTCACTGCGTTGTACACAGCAGATTTCCCTTGGAACTTCAAAAAAAAGACTCAGACTACATCTAGCAAGTCCTTCCAATGCCTCACGCCCACAAAACCTGTTGCATGTAGATAAGACCTGTTTGGTATAATATACTTTATTTAACATGATTTAGGAATTCCAAAGTGTTCCAAATGTTTGTCTTTCTCCTTATTATGAATTATAATGAAAGCAAAAAAAATTTAAAAAAATAAACAGTCTTTCTGCATCAATTACCTGTGCTGGCAGGTCAAATCAATACCCTTCTTGAGTCGCAGTCAGGGGGCCACTCACTAAAGACACCCCTGATCTAACCCCTTCTTTTGAACAATTTACACCCCTTAGGACAACACTGTGCTAAAGTTTTGAAACTACATAACAGAAGTTCTTTTAAACTCAGAAGGACACGCCTGTCTGGCTTAGAATAAAGAAGCTTCAAAGCCTGTCAGGTAGTTAAATTCAAAGCAGATGCTCGCCAACAGACACTTTCCGCACAAATTCATGTTTGGACTGGAAAGACGGAGAATCAGAGGGTGAGAGTTGGAGGTGAATGGGGTAATTTTGGGATTGTGGCTCAGCTGTAACACAACTGGAGGAGGTCCATAAAGTCTAGAAAAGGCAACCTTCAGTGGAGGGCAAAGCTCAGAAAGGCTTGCATTAAACACACAAGTCTAATTTACTTTTCCAAAAAAGCATGTTCACAACAAAAAAAATTGTTGTGACATGCTCCTGCCATGGGCTCTATGAATGCTGCTACTTCCTTAAAGAGCTTTCTATTGATTTCCATTCTAAAAGATACTGAGTTAGAATTTACTCTTTAAATATGCAACTGGGCTGAACTGGACTCTTGATCAGATCTGGACCTGATGACTTGTTCTGTTTAGTGCTCCGACATAAGTTTCTTGTAAATCGCTGTCATATGAATGAACTGAAACCTCTTCAGCCCCAAGGGATTTTCTTAAAGTTGGTGCTGGAAATAACACACCCAAATCTAATTTCTTTTTTCTCAGCACTTACAAACTGTTTAAATAATAATTATGTTAATAATTATGGTTTTTCAAACGTGACTGATAATTCTGGTTTTCCTTTGCTGCTGGTTGAGTAAATCCTGGTGGATTGTGATAAAGTGACATCATTTAGTGAAGTTTCTTTACTTTCTAATGCAGGTACTTGTACTTTTAACTCTGTTTAGTGTTCATAGACATGGTTCACATCAGCTATTAGTCAAGATTCTAACTTTTATGTGGATACCACATATATTTATGTTTCACTAATGGAACTTAGAGTAATGAAAGTTGAAAAAAAGTTACATTTTTCCCTGAGGTAATGGGGATTGGGGCTTAAGAGGTTTTAAACTGAACACAAAATTAACACTAATTTTACATCCAAATATTTTTATCTGTTTCCCGTGTAAAGGAAGTGTTCATGTGACTGTAAATATAGCCTTACTAACAACAGGGGAATAAATGCACCATCTTAGTTGCAGTGCATTCTCTTCTTTGTATGAAACCAATCATTAAACAGATCTTTTTAAAATGATCTGCTTATCACCAAGTTTTTGAAAAATGTAAATGGAAAACATCCAGAAGTGGAGCTCTCAGTAAATTCACCTCAAGATCAGAACTTGGAGTGCTCAGGTAGAATGCCAAAAAAAAGCTCAGTAACAGACTCTTCGATCGTGAATTATGTTTGCAGCATTGCATCTGAGCGAACCAAAAGCCTTCTGGAACAATGTACTTTGAACAGATGGGACCAAAGTACAGAGGAATGATGAAATTGAATAGCAAAAAATTATGTATATCAAATGAGCACAAACACTTTAAATCCACTGCCAATCATGGTGGTGGAGGGGTGATGAGTTGGGGCTGTTTTGTTTTGTGCCACATAACCTGGGAACTCATCATTGAGTTGACAATAAACTCCTTTCTATACCAATGCATTCTAGAGTCAATAGTGAAGCCATTTGTCCAGCAGCTAAAGCTTGGCCTAATCTAACATTGGCTCAGTCCAAGCCCAGACCTAAACCTGATTTGAATACAGAGGCAGGAGTAAATGTCTGTAAACCTCAATGAACTAAAGAAACATTATGAAGAAGGATCAGTCAAAATTCTTCCATAATGTGGTACACTGATAAACTCAGAGAAAATGACCAATTAAAATTATTCCAACCTCCTTGGTCACTCAGAACAAATCATGAAATAAGCTTCAAGCTCAGGTTTCATACCACACTAAAATGTAAAGAATAACCTTGAACAACTTTGTTTTCCAAAAAGAAACATTTCAGGAACTAATATCATTTAAGACACTCTTTAGCTTTCATCATTTTCTCTGTATATCATATTCAAAGAACATATACTACATTGCTAAAAGTATTTTTCTATCTACTTTTACATGTGCATGAACTTTGAGGACATCCTATTGTTAATCTATAAGGTCAAATTTGCTAATAGACAACAAATAGAGTTCACTGATTTGGTGGTTTGACAATAAGTTTGGCAATATAGTGTCAAATCAAAACACAGCCAACTGGTCTACTGCACATGAACAGTTCAACCACTTCTTAACCATCCAGGGATCTAGGCCAGAGTTGATATGAGCAGTAGGATCAAAACCCTGATCCCTGAGCTGATTAAAGCTGCACTAAGCCCTGCAGCCAAGGGAAGGCATCTAACTACCCAGAGAAGTTGGTGAAACAAATAGTTTCAGAAAAAAAAATAGACATTCTGTCCAAATAAACTGTAATTTCTATCAAATGACAATTTCAAATGTTTATGAACTGTACAAATAATAACTAGAAATAACTGTACGATAGAAAATGACTGCTGTTTTATGTTAATCTGTTCTTCATTAATCTGGTAGGAATGTGTTTCAGCAATCTGAATCCATCTAGAGAGGCACCCACCTTAGTGAGAGAAGTTGAACACAACCAGGACCAACACTTTGGTATTTCTGTGTCTCACTCAAGCAGCACATATTCCCTAAATTAATAAGAGTTTTTTGCACAAGAGTATGAAGTTCTGACTTGTTTAAAAACTTATTTCTTTCATTTGCCTGGCATTTTGGTGGTGTAGGACAGTTTTTCTTAAAAAGCCAGGTGATAAGTGGAGCAGAAGATTGTTCATGTTGCTGTAGCTGTAGATAATGCACCTGCTGCTCCGACCACAGTCAAGAAGAAAAGAAGCTTCAGTGCCAAGGTTTCACACACCAGACCATATTAAGAAATACCTTACAAGAGATTAAATTGAAAAAAGTCCCAATATATTTAATTTATAGAGGTGGACAATACACAAACAGGATAAAGGTTTCACTGTGATTAAAACAATCCATAACTGGTGTAGATGGTCCCAGTCCAGGTATGACCAACATTACCTTTTTAATAACTGTCCCATGCCAGAAAAGGCTTTGAAAATGCTCCCTTTAAGAGTTAACAAAAACAGAACGCTTTCACATATTTTAAAAAGTGTTTTAAAGAATTTCTGTTCAGTGTAGAATCGTCAACCTCAGGTTTATTCAGTCCAAGTATTTAGATTTTGAAGAAGCCGACACTATAATTATAACAGGGCAACAATAATAACTACTTCCTTTCTTACTTCAGAATAGGAGTCCCAAATAGGGCTGCAGGCAATGCGATAATGCTGGTGAATTTCACTATATAATTTGCTTCGGGTTAATTCCAAAAATACATTACATTTACTGTTGCTACAAGAACTTTACATACACCCCTATTAGTTTCTTTCACTTAAACCACAGCATTTAAATATAGTTTTCACTCTAGCCTCATCAGGAGTGATGATGGGGTGTTTTATAAACAACACATTAAGGAAAAAGGGATTTCTAACCAGGAAACCAACAGTTTTTGCGCTTGTTGTTCCTGAGAGATAAATGGGGATCCAAAACGGCAGATTTCTCCTCACTGTATTTCTTTTTAAAAAGTGTTATTGCTCTTTTCTTCTTCTGCTCAGGAGGTGACCTTTGCTTTCTTTATCTGCTGTGTGTTTGGTGCCACCCTCTAAATGGGAGTATTATTACCGCCATTGACATGTACAGCCTGCACAGTCACGGACATCTGGATTACACGCAGATATTGAAGAGGGGCTCCTAATGGACACTTGTGGGCAGGTACAAAAAAGAATATTTATGTCACACAGGCTTCATGGTCGAGCAGACATTACATCAGAATGGCATGTATGAATTATCCCAAGAAAGAAAATGCCATTTCTGTGTTTCTAGCCAACACTGGCAAAAACTTTTAGCTTACTATGATATTTTAAGAATATTTATATACCAAACATTTACTCCCAGAGCTAAATTACTATAATAAAAGGCAACCATTTAATAAGGGCTCTAACAGTTTCTCAAGTGACTTGAAAAGCCGTTGACACTACATCTTTCACTCAATGAGTTTTTTATTTTCATATTCCTGTCTATTCAGTTTAGTGGTCAACTTTTTCATGGCGACAGTTATTGCAGTCATACAACATGTTTTTATTGAATGTTTTTATTGTATTTAGACCATGAAAAGAAAATAGGTGAAACAGACTCAAAATGCTCTCAGGTTGGGAGAGTATCAAACCAAATAGAGGCGAATAATCAGAGAGCATGCACAGTTCTGATGGAGAGAAGAGGCTCCTACTGGAAGGGGATTCAAAATAAAAGCAAAACAGGTTATGCCTGCTCTATCATATGTATAATAGAAAATATGTATTTTAAAAGACTACACAAAATCACATTATGCATACCTTTTATTTCTCACCATTGTTCCACATGCTTCCCACAATAGTTTGCTGGAATTCTGGCCCGTACTGCCAGACTGAATTGGTAATATTTTATAGCTGCAGACCCAAAATTTAATGTTATTTTTAATCCTGATTTATTAGGTCAATATTGAAATTTTCATCTTTCTGAACAAAAAAAAAAAAAAAAAAAAAAAAAAAAAAAAAATAAATATAAAAAAATAAATATAAAAATAAAAATATATATATAAAAATATATAAAAANAAAAAAAAAAAAAAAAAAAAAAAAAAAAAAAAAATATATATATATATATATATATATATATATATATATATATATATATATATATATAAATCAGATTCATACACTGAAAAAACTTAATTTGCTGACTGAAAATTTGTAATCAAAATAATTAATCCCAAAAACTCTTAATTAAATGGGATGTGAAAGTATCTTTGGCAGTAATAACGCAATGCTTTACACTTTTACTTTTATATGATGAGAGATGTATAAAAAAACAATAAGAACAATGAGAACCAGGAACTATTGTCACCTGTGCTATAAATTACTTAAAGACATGTGATCCAAAAAATATTAGTATTTGAAGGAAGCCAAATAATACAGCTTTAATTTACTTCAATGGAACAGAAACCACAAAACCACAAAAAAATCCAACCCCATCCAATCTAACCCTAATCCAATCAATAGGCCATGTATAGTATTGGCTCTGACTTGTACGACATTAGGTTACTCATGAGAAACTTCCCTACCTCTGACATATTACACAAGATAACTGCTAATCATGTACAAATCCCTATAAAGATGTGTAACAGTTAGAAAATGCAAACTCAATTATGACGGTGAGTTATATTTTTCCATTCCCAACTATTCCTTGAAGAGATTATTCAACCATCACGCAAATTAGGACTGGTCTTGCAGGATTTTGCACAGCAAGGAAAAACCTGTTTTTGCCTAATCAAGCCATGCAACAGCTTCTCTTTCATTGAGATCTCCAAACTTCCACAAACTTCCACAAACTATAATGGCAATGTTTAGTTATGCCATTCTTTCATGGCTGTAGCAGGGAGTTTTTATTGTATGAAGATGAAAATATGTACAAATATGTAAATACATGGTCATGACCTGAAGAAAACGTTTAAAACCTCACCTGGAATATAACTGATGCTCCTATATGAAGGCCCACTGTAACTGGATATTGTTTAGAATAAGCCAACTGTGCTCTTCCAGGCATACTGTGTTGCAGCTGGGTTTCCTGGATATCACTGAGCAATAATCTGACAGAAAGAAAACAAAACAGAAAGCTCACCTGTTCTGCTGTCTGTTAGGACCCCTCTCCATCACGCAGCTACGCAAACACACGCACACACAGTCAAACTTTCTCTCTTTTGCTTTTTCTTCTTTAATGTACACATAGGCTCACTCACGCTGTCACACACACCTCGACATGCCCCGTCCCGCCGCCGCAGCACGCCAGTGTGAGCTTAAACCCTGGTACTCCAGAAGAGGGCATAGTGGAGGGGTGGGCCCTGCCTGGAGGAGGCGGGATTATCGGTTCGTCAGGTAGGTAGGCACCATCCCAATCATGCAGAGCCCAGTGATCACAATGATCTGCAAAAAGTCCTCAGTGCTCAATCAGTTTTACCCCCTCCCAAACCATTCTCTCCGCACACAGATCTTTTTGTTCGTACGTAGTGAACTTGAACTTGAGAGCAACAAGACACAGAAAGCATTCACACAGATGGCGGGTTTACGTTTTCATGCAAATGGAAGGCAATGTCCCACATTCACTTGTGCATCTCCTATAGGGACGGGTTTTATGACTGCTCTGTTTATAATCACCCCTGCTGAGGTTCCTGTACTGATGCAGCCCCTTGTGGTGGTGTAAAAATATAGCAACCTAATTCCACAGCAACTTTACAACCCACATTTATTCATATCCCTGGCAGATATGAAATTTTTACTTAGCCTAGAAGCTAGAAGTTTCTGATAGGAAATGAGACAGTTTTTTAAATTTATATTTTATTTTGAATCATATGTCCAAAAAAAAAAAAACTTTTCTATTGATCAGTGGAAAAAAACTATATGGCATTAAAGCATTCAAACCGTATAACTGCTGAGGAGGTTTTTGCAGGTTTCCACTAGCATTTTGACTGTATATCTTTATTGAGGATCTCCAAGTCTTTCAGGTTGGTTGGCATCCTTGCCATCACCCTAATATTTAGCCCCTTCCACAGATTCTTTGAGATTTAAGTGTGGACTCTGGCTCATATTGAAAGATGACTTTAAACTTAAATCTACCAGAAGCATGGATAATGTTCAGCTTAAATGTATATTTCAATTCAGTCCAGTCATATAGAGCGATTCCAAGTCAATTTCATACATTTCAATTTTTATCCTACTTATCAAACAATATAGTCAAGTTGAGTTTATTATTGAAATTGATTAAAGAGAATTAAACCCCAAATTAACCTTTTTTGCAGATAAACTGTATAAACTGGGTCTTAATGGTGCTATCTTAATCTTACTGTGCAATTTTTTACATTTTCATGTAAACTCTAATTCCGCAATACTTCTACTAAAACCGTCATAGTGCTGCCCTCTCTGCGTTGAACAGTAGCTACTGAAGTTAAATTGTCCTATTGGTTCAAATGGTACAGCTGGGTACAGCTGGGTCTACGTCACAGCCCCAAGTTCAGGTATAAAACCATCTCATTCAGACACACCCTGTAGCGAGTGAGGAGTTGGAAATGCGAGCACTGATCAGAGCATTTTTTTCTTTATACCTTCGATCATATGCTTTACTTGAGATAATATAGTAAACTTGAGAATATATGGTAAACTTTCTGAAAGTGTGGTACTGGTTTGAACGATAGCCCATGTTAGTGATGATGCTGCTAACATCACTTTACCACTCAGAAACTGGATCCATTCTGTCCTCCACTGCCTTGGCAGCACCGGCTTCGAGCATCATCGATTCACTGACTTGCACACCAAAAAAAAAAAAAAAAAACACAGATGCACTGATCCAGGGTTACATTTGATGTTAAAGAAAAGTCCAAAAATTAATGGCAATAGTAACTGCTTTAGTGTTTTCTTCTAGAAAAGTAACACAACTAAGCAAATAAGGTCTGAACCAGTTTTCAAGTCTATAAGATGAAAGAGAGCATATGCAGTTAGTCACAGTAAAAGCTCAGCCAATATCTAGGAGAAAGACAGGGTTAAACACTGAAAGACAGGGCCAGGTGTTTTATCTACACAATAAGAACACTAAGTTATTGGCAGCAGTAGCTTAGCCGATGCCTGTAGTCTACCTAAATGATTGGATTCATCAGGATTTACGGATAAACTGGCTCATGGTTGAATGAGACCCCAAGCAGAATTTTATTTGGAGCCTCACTTCATCACTATAGCCTACCACCCATCACCATGCCTCTGACCACGTTTTATAAGCTTCATCGTTAATCTTTTTTAGACAATTCCTAATTAAACTGACTGTATGACTTAGTGTGTTTTGTTTTCAATAACATCATCCATGCCCATCTCCAGCGGTATACAGGCAAGAGACAGGGTGCATCTTGGACAGGTCATTACAGGGCAACACTGAGACACGCAGGACAAACAACCATACACACACCCATTCATATCTAAGGGCAACTGAGAGAGACCAATTAACCTAACAGTCATGTTTTTGTACTGTAGGAGAAATTCGGAGTGCCTTCTTGCTGCAAGACCACCGTGCAGCTGCAATCACATCAGTCACTTCAAAATATGCATTAGATTTGCCTCATTTTACTTTAGTTAAAGTGCTCATTTTAAGCATTTTCAGTTTTCATTTACTCTCTCTAAAGCATAACAGAATGAAAAAATATCAAATAGGCACAGCACTGGTGGTGTAGGGGTTTAAGTGTACGACCCATGTATAAAGGCCTTAGTCCTTGACGCAGACTGTTGTGGGATCGAGCCCCAATGACCTTCTCTCCACACCCTTCCCCCTTCTTTCCACCATTTCCTGTCTGCTTACCATCAAAAATGATGAAAGAAAGGCCACTAGTACTGCAAGAAAACACTGCCAGGACCCATACCTTCTTGCTGGGAAGCCACAGTGACGTCATATGTGACTGATACACAAAGAAAATGTCATGTTACTCCCAGTCATCCTCTTTAATAGAAAGATGTATACAAACATTTGTAACATTGTTTTTATTGAGCATTTGTTTCTAGTTTTGATGTGTTTCCCCTGCACAGTGTGCCTTGTTTTTTTTTTTAAGGTGAATGTCACAGCTCATCACTGAGAGGATTTGTACCATGAGAATTATCAGGAGATGACGACAATCTCTATCACCAAACTCATTATGTGGTGCCAGCCAAGTTAGCTAATATCACGTTTCTCAATCCAGCAGCCGCCTATAACATAAAGGCTGTCTCCTTCACAAAAGGTCCTTGTGTGTTTACATGCATCAAAGTCCCCTGGGTTTTGTCTTCAACGTACACATGACCTGGCTGTTGTAAACATGCAAAAATAAATAACATTTCTAAAGATCAACACGAAATGTAAAATACTCTTTTGGGAAGAGATAGAAACAGGTTTTCAACATAAATATGTAAACCAGATATTGTTTATATATTCAGTGCAAAGCGAAAGTATTCATACTTCTTGAGTGTTTCACATTTCGTGATGTTACAACTGCAAACATCAATGTATTTTATTAGGGTTTTATGTAATAGACTAACACAAACATACCAGTCGTCTTTGTGAAATTCCTGAATCTCATGGAGAATGTCTGTGAATGTTAAACCTTGAAGTATTCAACAGATTCTCTATTGAATTTAGGGCTGGACTTTGACTGGGCCATTCTAACACATGAAAGTTAAAAGTACTTGTGGGCCACAGAAATTCCATTTCTTTATATGAAAAACACTAAAAAAAATTTATTCAGAGTTTTTGAAATATTTATCTGTTAAATAATAATTTCAACGAAATATTTCAACGTAGGCTGCACGGTGGCACAGTTGCCTTGCAGCAAGAAGGTCCTGGGTTCGATTGCCAGCTGGGGGTCTTTCTGCATGAAGTTTGCATGTTCTCCCTGTGCATGCGTGGGTTCTCACCGGGTACTCCAGCTTCCTCCCACAGTCCAAAGACATGCCTGTTAGGTTAATTGGTTTCTCTAAATTGCCCTTAGGTATGAATGAGTGTGTGCTTGGTTGTTTGTGTGTTGCCCTGTGATGGACTGGCGACCTGTCCAGGGTGTACCCCGCCTCTCGCCCATAGACTGCTGGAGATAGGCACCAGCTTCCCCATGACCCACTATGGAATAAGTGGTAGAAAATGACTGACTCACTGATATTTCAATGTATGAAACAAAGTAAAGTTGCATCTCTAAATCATTAAAGATCTGAAAGACCAAAAAGGACTTGCATGCCTGGCTTACTGAAAGAAAGGTATACTACTGTATGGCTTATATGTCCTATGAGTCTATTGTTCCCTTTTTTTTTTACTGGTGTAGAACGTTTATTTCTCTAAATATGGCAAAAAGAACAGGATATGGAATCTATATCTTAAAAAGCTTTGATTTTTTAAATGAATTTGAGCACACAGTCTGATTTAATGTAAAAATTGTTTGTGGTCCTGTTTACTATGAGATTAAAATTAAAGCAAAAAAAATATGGATTATAAAAGAAAAACACTCCGTGTTTTACCTAGCATTTTCCTTTTTAAGATTTTAATTTGGCTGCAACTTTTTCAAAAGCCTCACCTCACAAAATCCCAACCTAGAGGTATTTTAAAATGTCCATCTGTATCTACAAGCCCTTTAACAAGTTATCTTTTGGAATCATCTTATATCAGAATCAGAATCAGCTTTATTGCCAAGTTTGTACATACAAACAAGGAATTTGACTCCAGTACACTTTGCTCTCTGGGTTTTTTTTGTTTTGTTTAATGTGTTATAAGATATATTTATGCAGTGTTCTGTACCTAAAGGTAAAACTCTAAACAGTTTGTGTGCAGGGTGTGTGGGGTCTACAGAGATTTTAGCAGCTCTTTTCCTGACCCTAGACCTGTATAAGTCCTGGATGGAGGGAAGGTCAGCCCTGATTATTCTCTCTGCAGACCTGATTATTCGTTGCAGTACCATACCCTTTCTGTTGGATAGAACAGTACTGTGTTAGATAAACAAATCTTGGGAAACTGCCTAAAAATCCTAACAAAATAAGGTTAAGGTTTGGTGTTGTAACATGACAAAATATTAAAATGTTCTTGGGGTATAAAATGTTTGCAAAACACTGTACTGTCTGGATGCAACCAAAAATTGAAGTTCCTTTGTATAGAGGGCGTGTTGTGCAACGAGAAGCCCTGGAATGCCTGCAATCCATCACTATCTCATCAACAACTCTGTGCAATCTTCTGTAAACATAAAAAAGAAAATAGGTGAGTGAAAACAAATAACAAAAGTCTGTGGGTAACTGAGAAGGTCTATGTGGCATGCAAAGACACAATAAAATGCAAAATATAAGTATGTTTAAGACACAAATGGAAGGTGTAAATGTACACACACCATCCAGGTTTAAATGCAGGCCTTTCTATGTGGAGGTTGCCAATATCCATGTCCATGTTTGGATTGTCTCTGGGTACTCCACATCCACCCACTAATAGTGATTATGGGAAAAGCAGTAAGTTAAACTAAGAAATGATTATGTGTTTAAATGCATGGATGTTTGTCTCATGTGTCTCTGTCTTGGTCCTGGCAACTTGTCCTGGTTCAGGCTCCTCACTGTTGAACAGAACAGAGACCTTAGAGTAAAAATGGATCGCAACCTATTTTTCATTGTTGTTATCTGAACTATCTGTCTGTAGCTTGTTAGTTGTGAATATTTTTAGGTTGAGTGTGTTTTCTCTAACTGTTAAATGTTGGAATTACACAGCAGAGTTGGTGGGAACATATAGCAAAGCAACAAAGTTTTCTATTGATGAGAAATAGTTAACCTTTTGTAATGATTTTTAGGATTTTGAGTTTTGTTTTAGATCTTGCTCATGACTGTTTCTATCCTCCAGATAGTGTTTTATTAGTTCTTTCCTTAGGTTTAGCTTTTTACTTATTCTTGTATTTTGTTTATGGTGCATTTTAAGTTTATGTTCTGTTACATCTGTAAGATTTCTTTTGGTTCCTTGCATTTCTGTTCAGTTCATTCATATTTTAGTTAGCACTCCACCTGCCTCAGTCAGCCTATAATTAGTGTCATTCGGTCCACCTGCTCCATGCCCATCAGTCTCCTTGTTTTCACCTGTGCCATGTTCTGTTCTGTGCCATGTTCTGTTCTGTTTATTCCTTGCTGGAGTATTCTGTTTGCCATGCCGCGCCTGTCCAAGATGGCTATATTCAAGCCAAGTTGTTCATGTCCATGCCTACTCCTGCCATTGCCCAAGTGCCCAAGAAACCCACCATCCCAGGAATAAATGACTACAGGCCTGTAGCCCTGACGTCTGTGGTCATGAAATCCTTTGAGCAGCTGGTGTTGAAGCACCTGAAAGACATCACAAACCCCCTGCTGGACCCCCTGCAATTTGCTTACCGAGCAAACAGGTCAGCAGATGATGCTGTCAACTTAGGTCTACAGTTCATCCTGCAACACCTTGACCGTCCAGGGACGTACGCCAGGATCCTGTTTGTAGACTTCAGCTCGGCCTTCAACACCATCATACCAGACATCCTCCACCAGAAGCTCACCCAGCTCAACGTCCCAG
>JAHUTJ010025814.1:0-21135 GCA_036250325.1 Characodon lateralis | reverse complement strand
CAATATTTTGAGCAAAACTGTGCTCTTACCCTGCTAATTGAACCTTCACACTCTGCTCTTACTGGTGCAATGTGCAATCAATGAAGACTGGCTACCAGGCTGGTTCAATTTAGCCATGAAACCTCCAACACAAAAATGACATGTGTTTCAGTTTCATTGTCCAACCCCTGTAGATTAAGATTAAACATCCCATGCTCACAACGTGCCCACGTCTCTCTTTCAGCTGTAGCATCTCGGCCACCCAAAACTTGCATCTAGTATGTACATGAAGGGTTTCCAGTCCAACAAACTGTCTGAATGTATTATTGGCACGAAGAGCATGAATGCATGACACTTGAAATGTAGCTTCCTGTAAGATATTCCTTTCATGCAGTTCGTAGTGATTGCAACATTGTACCCCCTGATGATCCATCCATCCGTCCGTCCGTCCGTCCATCCATCCATCCATCCATCCATCCATCCATCCATCCATCCATCCATCCATCCATCCATCCATGTCTTTCTCCCTTTCTCCCATGTAAGACTCAGATCATTCTGGGTGATCCCAAGGCTTTACCAGAGCGGAAGGAAAAAAAGTCTTTCTAGCTAGTTCTAGATCTTACTTGTGGTCTCAAAACTAGACCATAAAACAGCGATGATGGAGAACAAAGGTGAACCGAAGCAGAGCTTTATCTCAGCACCTCTTAACCGTGAAGTATGCACCCAAACTAAATTTACTCATCCAAGATGATGTCAAGTTGAAGCACCTTCACTATGTTTGAGCAGATAAGACCCAGAACCTTTTCTGGCACATCATTAAAATGATTTTAAACTGCAGGAATAGCATGATATACAAATGTTAATGGTTCTCAAACCATACATTTTTAAAACCTTGAAACCATAATAAAGTGGTCTGTGCCTAACTGTCACCAAAGATAACTGTACGCTTGTTACTGTTTTACCACTTTATGGGTCTTCATTCAATCTTTTACACACTAGTCGACCAAAAAGAAAATGCCAAGCAAAGACTTTTTATATAAATACATTATTTCTGTAACCAGAAAACATCAACCCTCAGTTTTGTATCTAGAAAAAAGTTGTTGTAACTTTACTAACAAGAAGATCTTATCAAATTTCCAACTCTAAAACTATGCTGCCGTGGAACATAAAGGTTTTTCAGTGTACATTTTGTGTATATTTCACACAGGATGTTCACTACTGGTTTAGGCTTTTAAACTCTTTTAATCTCCTGTTTTCTTATCAGTAGATGCTATAGGAAGACAAGATAATTTAAATTTATATCTGAGGCTGCACCGAAACACAAACTATGCAATATTTTTCTGATGGTATGTGGTCCCAATCATGAGAAGAAGCAGAAATTACAAAGGTCTGTTCTGTCATCAGCTCCTCCAAACACTACACCTGAGCAGTGACATTTATCGTCGTTCATTAATCTCGTTTACTCTCAATCTCCTCCGTACTTCTACCTGTCTCCCACTCCGTGTCCCCATCATCACTCCCCCACCACCTCCCTCTTCTCCTTCTAACTGAAGGCAGGCAGTAAAACTCCACTCTAAATCGAATTTGGCTTGTTCTCAAACTGCGTTCGAATACAGCGCTGTGAGCGTACGCCAGTAATATTTTCACTGTGACTCCAGATACAGTTATTTGATGCCGGTACCACGCGAAGCAGCTTGGAAGCTGCAAGGGGGAAAGGTGTAAAGAGATGTGCCAGCTCCTTAAAGGAGGAAATACGCATTATGAAACCAGAGAAATGAAATGACAGTGAGCCAAAAGTAGGGGGCTGTAAAAATAATGCAGACATGTTGTGGGTATGGATGTATGAAGAGATGCCCCAAGATGCTATGAGAGAAGGTAGCCTGGCCATAAGTATAGTTAAATCCTTGAAACGTTTGTTGATTGTTCGCCTCTCACAACCATTCTCCTCTCTGTCTCTGTTAAAGTAGTTTCTGTCCCCCTTTGCTGTCAGATGGCTTTAATGTGGAGTCAGTCTTGATCCATCTCTGTAGTACTATCAGACCTACTTGGCACTGCTTTGGCACACCCAACTATCTAGGCTAAATGAATGTTAAAAGCCTATTGAGTTTCTTTACATTGGCTGCAATAGCTCTGTCCTTATTCAGGTAATATGATGTGCTGTGTGGGTGTGTATGTGGGCACTTTCAACGCAACCTGAATATGTGTGTCAGTGTGTGTGTGCATTTGTATGTAATGTGATGCAGTCTTTTAATTTAGGAAAGGAGACACAGTAAGCAGGTTGCGGTTATGACCCCTGCCAGAGGGCAAACTTGTACTGTAACCTGACATGAAACTGATTGCAAGGTAAAGTAGCTAAACGTGTGATGCTTCCAGCGGTGTGAGGTTTTAGTTGCAAGCTTGTAGTTTCCATTTTTAGCTAATAACACACTTTTAAATCATGCAAATTTTAAGTTATGCAATTTCTACTGCATTTATCACTCACCCAAGTTCAGCCCTCTGGATAAGGGGGTAGGGTTAGAAGGAAATTCTTTGTTTACTCTTGGTAAATCAGATCTACTCTCAAAATAAATAGAAAAGGCTAAGAATGAGTGTATGTGGATGAAGTAATCAAACGCTTTTTATAACTGCTAATCAGCTTTTTCCATGGTTTACATTGGCCTGTTGACAATTTGTCGTTGATGATGAGTTCCAAGTCTTTGAGGTTGGCAACACCATATTTAGTTCCCTCAGGATGGGCCACTCCTGAATGTTAGTATTACTTCCAGTCAGGAGTTCTGTTGAATTTATTAAAACATTACTATAAACCTAAATCTGCCAGGTGTATGCTTAGCTCCAATCCTAATTGCTGCAAAGCAATAGATGTTAAGTCACACTTTTTTTTCTATTCTCTTAAATGAGGTTTATATTTCTGGTATTGTTTGCACATTCAAAGTTCTGTATGCTTATTTCATTATGGCCCTTTCTCACTTAAAGCACATAAAACCATAGGAACAGTAACAGAACATTTTAACATTTTTACCCTGAATCAGATAACCAACTCATATGTACTTACAGACCAGCGACAGGTATTGAGGGCATATTGCGAAATCCTACATTTCATTGTAAAGGATTCAGAACGGGTTTCCAGATTGCATGCAGGGATATCACAGTATTTAGGCCCTCCCTTTTTGTGGTCCGCCTTGGTTACTCAGAACCATTACAATGTGTGGGTCTCCTCACTTACCAATTAGTTCCACCTTCAAGTTAAGGTGACATCTATTTGCACCACTTGCCAGTCAACAGCACAACACCACCACCGGACCTTATGAAAACCTAAATTGCTACCCCATCACAACTTTGACAGATGGACACTCCAGTAATTCCACCATAGATGCTACCACTTATACGCTTTGTCCATTCTACAGATGTCAGCTCCTAGCAAATCAACCCTAACCCTAATCCTAACCCTTCACCAATCCATCAATTACCTGCATGTGTACCAAATTATGTTTAAATTAGACTCTTCCTTTTGAGTGCTTTATGTGAGCTACTAAAGTTTTTTTTTAATCATTAAAGGTGATTTCCTGAGTTACTTGTAATTGATAACTGTTACTTATCTATCATCCATTAGCAAACATATTGTCATGTAAGCATCTGTTTCTAAATGGATTTAGGTTAAATTAGCATTTGGCAGGTTTTCGTGTTCAAATCGACCTGTTTTACTCTGAAGAATCTCTGAGGAGCTGAGATAGGTTTTGCATTAAAGTCGTTTTAAGGGGCCACTCAGAAAGAGTCCTCATCTTGGCAGTAATGACTAGGAAAATCACTTGCAGAGAGGTGAAGAGCAGCGCTAACTGGATCAATAAAGAGACTGCAGTAAGAAAATAGGGGTCGCCATAATCAATTAGACTCTTAACTGTGGCTTGAATGAAAAAACATCAGCAGATGGAGAATCGCTTTAACCTATATATATTTAACATTATAAACTGAGAACCCCAAGGGCATTTCAAATGACAAAACTCCAACTTCACACGAAACTCAAGCCCCTGTCTGATCATAATTGCACACAACCATGACTCTCCCAGTATGCATCACTTTGTCCATTCACATCATACAAGCCAAACCTGGGTTTTCTATGCTTTCAGATTATGCAACTGTGGTTGTGGAACCAAAGAGGTGTGGCTTACAATTTGCCACATTCACTTTGATGTTGATGAGGCAAAACCCACACACAGCACAACACTCTGTGTAGCAATCCTCACACAGGCATTCTGTAACAAAATGCTAGCTCAGTGTGTTTAAAAATTCCTACACATCATTGACCATTTTCAAGTGGTTTAATCATTGCATAATTCTTCTATTCATCTGTTGTCTGTACCATCTTGTCCTCAATGAATTGACTAAAGCAAACTGAATCTATAGTCAGTTCTATCCTGAGCACATTTTGAAATGTTACAACAAATTGATTAAATCAACTTTTCTGAAAATGGTAACATTCTTTGTTCATTGTTGAATAAACTAAAAATGATTTATACATTTTTTGTTTCTCATTATGGAATAGTTGTGAAATGTGTGTTTATAGGTATGAAATGGAAGGGGGAAGAATCAGAATGGCATAGCGTAGGGAAAAATTTAAGTTATGAATTGGCGAAGGCACAAATTGAGCTCAGGATCATATATTTTTTTTTTTTTAAGTCATGTAGTATTTATTTCTTCCACTTCCCCCACATGTATCTCGCTTTGTCCTGACTGGTTACAATAAACGTCAAACAGAATTACATTTCTCTTGATAGAATCTTTCACATAGCATTGTTTAACCATGCTAAGGATCTTTTTTATATTAAAGGTAGATCTCAGGGTTCTCTTCCTTTACCGGTACAGCATAGCTATTACCAGTTGCTGACTGGATTTTCAGAAAATCCAAGCGCAGAATTTTTCAACAACAAAGAAACAAATATCTGTAAAAAAAAAAAAAAAAAAAAAAAAAGGCATCCATGGTACTGTAGCCAAGACGCTCTGAGTCAAGTCACCCCTTCGGCAATTTGTAGCCTTATTTCATACCTATACATTGTCATTTCATCTCTTGAAAATGTTGGTGAAACGCACCCAGAACTGCAAAGGTTCAAAATAGTGTACGGGCAAAATGACCAGCACCTATAGCCAAAGCATCAAGCTTTGAGAGCAAAGTGTAACGCAACGAGTGTGGGCTACTTTTGTCAAAACAAAAGAAAAAACAGAAATGCAGTAATGATTGTTCTATTCTTCTAATACACTATATAAGTAAAACCAGGAAGCATTGAAAGCTAAATACAGGAAAATTATGCATGTTCTTAATCTCCCTTTCCCAGTCTAATCACTTCTAATCAATTCTTTACACTTAAAAAAATAAATCTCATCCTTCCATGCGTCTTGCACCAAACTAACCTGAGCAGAGGTGTTAATGTCAACAGCAATCACACTCCATCTCTCACAAAGGCACACATGCCGCTGCTCAAACACCAGCAGCACTATAAATGGTTTATGTCACAATCTTTGTCAAACACCCCCTCCACACCCACGGAGCCCTGTATCACACACACACACACACACACACACACACACACACACACACACACACACACACACACACACACAGGCTCCCTCAAGCATCCGCCATGGAATTGAAAAGCCACTTCAGAAAAATAATACAGCAGAGGCGGCCCTACAGCATGTGTGTGTGTGTGTGTGTGTGTGTGTGCATACTTTTTGTGTGGGAAAATGTGTACTGTTGTCTTTCAGGCAGTGTGAGGGAATGGCTTGCTTAATAGCTGTGATCAAGGTGATTTGATCTGTTTGCAAAGGCTGCTGCTTTTGTTGAGGCACGCCTATCAGTGCAACTGAATGCATGTTTAAAATAGACAAAGGGAGAAAAAAAGTTTTATTTAAACAAGCAGATGCAAATGTGTTCTCTAATAGCACCTCTATGACATTTGATTCCAATCCTATAGGACTTTCTGTTATTGACCAACAATTTACAGTTTTACAACAAACATAATTCTATTAAATGTATTCTACAAAACCACAATCAACTGGATTCAATCAGATTGCATGTTGACTTCATTTGAATTGGAATCTGTGTATGCTGCACAGAAATTGATTTTATTTTGATGGGAATGAGTTGAAATGCGCTGTGGATTTGTCAATAGTAAAACTGGGTCATGCAGAAGGACCCACTGACCCTAAATCCACTAGCATCTGTTGCAAATCTAGAATAAAATGGTTGTGGAAGGAAAAAATAAAGGTGTTGCACTGGCCCTGTCCAAGTCTGGACTTGCTCAGAAAAAGGCCAGGGTGAAAACTTTAGAGAACTGTGCATAAGCAATGTCATGGAAGATCAACAATTCAAACAAAATACCTCTAAATGGATATAGCATACAAACAAAGTCCTACGTAAAATAAGTTCACGTTATTACTGCTATGTCTGGATCTAAATCATTAGATCTTACTCATGAGTTGTAGGTCAAAAAACTAAAGAGACAAAAAGTGAAGGTTGTCTGGATTGCTAGGAGAGATCTGTGTGTCAAACAATAACCCCATCTGTCTGTCAACACTACTGGAAATACCACAGCTTCATGCATACCAAGCAGAATCTGTCCCAGATCTTCTTTAAAAAGAGATCCACTGAAATATAAAGTAAGACAAGCCAGTGCCAAGATGCTGATTAGGTTCTGACAAGTAAGTAAGCACAGGGATAATTCGCTAAATAATTTAAAACTAGAAAAAAAACTGTATCAGGGTAACATGTCATATTACTCAGATTTTTTCTTTGCTAAACATCTCTTTTTAGTGTAACAGTAAACGAAAGGCACATTTTGGGCATCTGCAGGCCAGTCGTGACACTATATTTGAATTAAAAAAAAGGTGCTTGCAACAAGAATATGAGCTTTTACTATGTGTCTTGAATGAACAGTCGGTAGAAATGCATCAAAAATAAATGTGTTGGAAGCTGATAAGAAAAACAAGTACAAGTTAACCCAATTTAGCGGAGGTTCAAAGCCTGGGTATCCTACTACATGGTTGCACTATATTAGCAAAACAAACATTTTACTTGTTTTAAATTAACAAACCAAAAGTGTTACAGTCTTTCTGCTTTTGGTTCATAGCAAACGTAGATCTAAGATAATGAGGGATCCATCCACCTACTGTACAAAAATAAAACAAAATTCTACATATACAAGGTCTAAACGGGGCTGTTAAAATAATCAATATTTTGATAAAAACAATACTGAAAATATGAATTCTTAAAGATGCACATTTCAGATATAAACTGAAACTTTTCATCTTCCCAAGTTGGCACACAACTTCACACAGGAGCTGCAGACACACGAACACTTCTTTCCCTTGCAGAGGATCACCTGAACAATAAAAACAGCAAGCTGCTGCTGGAGATTGTAGCATCAGAACCATTTCAAGAAGTGCCTTCTTTAGTAAAAAGGTACAGGATAAAACTGAAGCATGGAGGTACTTTGACTATGAGGCAGACAAACAGAGAAAGCCAATGATGGTTATGAGCAAACTTTGGCCACTGCGTGGGGGCAACAAAGCTGAGTAAAATCCTTGCTAAGCATCTTAAAGCACAGATGTTTGAGAGTGATTTAAAAAGGTCAATAAGTTTCCTTTATCTGCAACAGTGAAATAGTAAATATGACAGATGACCATAGCTAACATTAGCTGTTTGAATATTAGCAACTTAGTGATAGCACCGCTGCATTTTTAAGCCAGTGTGAGGTCCTCAATCGAACATACATCGAACGTACATTTTTTTTTTGTGTTCCAGTTAAATGCACTGAATCCAAGGTATATACTTCTATAAAAGATATTAACACTGCTATACCGGAAAGATACACTTAAGGTTTTTATCTAAAGGGGTGCTAGATTGCCTTTTATTTAATGGTTATGCAATAACCAATACAGTGAAAATATTTTCACTTGGTTATATTTTTCTGATCTTTATTAGAAAGAACCATATATCTTCAAAAAAGTTTTCCACTGTATCGGAAAAGTAATTGAATATCAAGTATTTTTCTTAAAATCAGGACTAAGTTTGAAATTTTTGAATTATGACAACCTTAATCCCAAATCAAGGTCAAAGTCAAAATATGGAGATTCGACTCCTAAGTCCTAAACTTTGAATTTTGAGTCTAACCAATGTCTTTTGAATAAATATGTAGTCTAATTAGAAAAAAGCTGAATTCCCATAATTTATTGATGCTTTTTTAAAGGTGTATTTATCTGGTTTAACAATTAACAGGTTCTTTGCGTAGGTTCAAATGTAAAAAAAAAGGATGCTGTTACCTCTCCCTCTGTAGTTTTGGACCAACACTTTTTGCTTACTGCACTCATACTTGTACTCGAGTGTGTTGATTCAAGAAATGCATGAGTAGCAAACTTTTTATAATATCATACTTTCTGTTTGTGCCAAGATTTTCAGGCCATATGACTCAAGTCTAATTGCAGTCACAAGTTATTTTAATGGTTTTTGGTGTAAAAATCCAAGTTGAGTGCCAGGTCTTGTGATTTCAAGTCTAAATACTACAAAATTTCACCGGAAACTTGCCTAACATTTACTAGCCAGTCTTCTTTTTTTAAGGAACTCTGGCAATCTTATTTGCTCAAGCTGTCCTTCCTTTCAGTTTGAGCTTTACAGAAACCTGAACTAAGGGTAGTTTTCCTCCTATTTAATCAATCCAGCAAAAGGGCAGCTTGAAGGCCCAGTAACAGCCTGAATTGAGGTAATGCCCAGTGTTTAGATTTAAACGTTTGATGTTATCTGTTGGATAGAAAGACCAAGAATCATTTTTATGTAATTTACCCGTGCTGTTGCTAACTTATAGAAAGATTTCAACACCCCTGATATTGTAAACAAGACAACAGAGCACAGTATTCTTTTATTTTTGGATGCTGTTTTCTTGCCTTGTGATGAAGTAAAAATGGACTTCATATGCAAAACTGTATTTTCAGTTATGACCTAAAATGTTATTTTGACTTATAATTGCAGAAATAATTAAGAGGAACAGAACCCGGGACCTAGAAGGACGTTTCCAAAGCCACAGCGATGAGGAACATGACGTTTGCCATACAGATTTCCAGCTCCCTCGCTGTGCCAAACACAAACACACACACCCCCAGCAGTTTCCTTTACATTTCTTATTTTCAATGTGTTGAACAAGCCTACCCGTGTCGAGCTTTCCTGTCACACACCCAAGGATAAAAGGGGAAATATCATTACCCGTGAGCACAAGAGGCATGATGACATCTTTGTGCAATGCCAACCATTGAAACCTTTTTCTATCTATGTAACAAGACAAATAAAGGTCAGACTTAAAAAAAGAGCTATAAGTTTTGAGATGTCTCAAATTTAATTTGTAAATAAACCGGTAATAGTTTGTAATTTAATATTTCTAAAATACTCGATATATTTCAAATAGACAGTAATAGAGAGAAATCACATAAACACGCTAACAATTCAACTAACATTTCAACTAACCTAAAATGTCATAAAACTGGACTAGCAGATACTTAGTAACTAAGTAGGAACTGGCTTTTTTGGACTAGCAGATACTTAGTAACGAAGTAGGAACTGGCTTTTTTTGGTACCTGGTGAGAAGCAGGTCCCATTTGGGCTGAGCAGAGCCTAAATGTGATGTGAACACACAGCTGTTCACTGACTGGCCATTTGCGTGGTCAGTCGTATGAGTCTGAAAGCAATATCCAGCCGCAGTTTGATGGACGAGGAGAAATAAAAAGGTATTCGCCAAGATAGCACAGAGAATGACAAGGCACGGATATAACCGCACATCGTGGCAGTGCTGGAAAAAGGTCAAATAAATAACAGATAAACAAATATTATGGACCACAATGGCCGGAGTGGGTCAAACTGAAAGCCGTGGCAGTGGCGGTGGATCAAAATCATGAACGCCATTTATGGCCATCGTCCCACTTGTTGTGGAAGGGAGGTTGGTCTGAACTAAGCAACCTCACAATGGGACGACATGATATGCAGCCGTGATTGTTTATTTGCACAGCACACAAAGCTGACGGGTTTCAAGCCGTTTGGTGCTGGAACTCTGAATAGAAAAGAGGCATATGAGTTCCAAGCACCGGAATCACAGTAGAGCCCTGAAAAACATACACCTCTTAGCAGACCCATCTATTAAACTCTTGAATTTTGTAGATGAAACCACTGTTACTGGTATGATCCAGGACATTGATAAGTGTGCATACACACAGGAAGTGGATTGTGTCACCATACTCAACAACACTGTGTCTGCTGTGGATCACTTTCGGTTCCTAGGAACCACCCTTAATAGGGACCTGAGATGGTCCTCATACATTGACACTGTTTGGAAAAAGGCCCAGCAGGGACTGTACTTCCTGTGGCTACTCAAGATGTACAACCTTCCACAGGAGCAGCTGGTCATCTTCTATACTATTCCCAAAATTCAGTCTGCCGTGTGTTCTAATTCAGTCTGTCCTGTGTTCATCTATCACTGTGTGGTTAGGCTCATCTACAAAACAGGATAGGTACAAACTACAACAAACAATTAGGTCTGCAGAGAGGATCATCTGGGCTGGCCTTCCCTCCATCCTGAGTTGTACAGGTTTAGGGTTAGGAAAAAAACCAGTTAACATTCCTGCAGACCCCACATATCCTGGTCACAGGCTCTTTAGACTTTCACCTTCAGGTTAGCGCTACAGAGCACAATTAGCAAAAAAAACAGCTACCCGAGACAGTTTCTTTCCCCAGGCTGTCTCTCTGATGAACACTTAACAGAGTGCCAAGATCAATACCATGCATATTTGCACCAATTCATCCGTGACTCTTTTTTGTAAAAACACTGGATATATACATATTTACAAAAATATTATTCTTATTTTCATTCCCCCTTCAATATGCATATGTTTCACATTTTTTCATTGAGCACAAAGTGAAATCAAAATCAAATTCTTAATTTGGACGCACAAACTTGGTAAATAAAGTTGATTCTGATTACATGATCCAGTATCCATTCTAGCAGGTGCTGTGCATGTGGGGTGGAGGACAAACAAAGCGCTATTAAATTTGAAAAAGAGAAGAAATAAGTACAAGAAAAGACAGATTATAAGAAAAATGAGTAACAGTGGAGACAGAACACCAGACTTTGCTTAGCATGCAGAGCCAATCAAGAGTGCCAAAAATAGCTTGGTGAGTTGCCAGAACCACACAAAACTGCATGCACACTGAGGAACCAGGGGCCCCAACCATGGAAAACTCATCAAATTAGGAGTCTGAGGAGGCCAAGATGGAAGACAGAGAGAGCAAGAAAAAAGAAAGGAGGTCATCAAAGTGGGTAGTTTGAGTGTGTGATTGCTGTCAGACTGGGTTTGCCTCCATAGAACTATTTGTAGCATAGAAACTGGCTTCACAAACAAACACCCACACAGGAGTGAGATAGCAAAGCCTGCACGGCCTCACTTCTCTCCTCTCCTTTAACCTTTTTTCTCCTTACGGACTGTCTGGGTTTCAGTTTGCCAAGGTTTTAACCCCTCAATGTCTAAATTTATATCCAATTTAAAATTTTATGATTTGTGTTTTTGCCATCAGACTGATGTTAAATTAATTTGGGATTAGTAATTTGAACATTGCACCCACAATTTGTGTAAATTCAAGTATTATGCTAATTACGGTCACTAGGCGCTTAAGGAATAAAAGCTATTTTACATTTCCAGTATGTTGATTGTTTTTATCAATGCTGCCAACCTTGGTCAAACAAGACTTTTAAATTGAGCCAAAATACAGCATATGTTTTTGAACAAGGACTGTTTTTTCATCAACAGTGTTTAAAATGCAGCTAATTGGTAGAAACTTTCCTTACGGCATGGTCCCAGGAGCTGCTATCACCTTCTTTTCAACACAGTTTATGGAAAATATTCTATATATATCTCTCTCTAGTTGCTTTTTCTGTTTGAAAAAGCAAACAGACCATGTTACAAATCTTTGTATAATATGTATTTGTTAATACTGTGATACCATGGTATTTGTATTCAAGGCTGTCCTACCATGAGAGTCACTTATTGACATATGCCTAGTCTCAACGCACAAAGCTTAGAATCTAAACTGACAGTGACAAATATTGTTATTGCCAATAAACATCCAGTCTTTTCTTATGCGTTCAAGGCCATAGTCTTTGGCTTCTTTGTTTCTAAGAATTTTCAGATTGCAAGTAAAATCTTTGTATGACAAAGGGTAGTATGCTACAACTTTCCAACAGGAACAAACAGCACACATGAACAGATCCTACAAGGATAATTATTTATATAACAGTCAAGTCATTTGTAAGCCATTTAGTGTTTGTGTGGTGTATGCTTTAACCTCCTCCTGAGTCTCTACACAGCTCCAGCAAACACACCATTAAAATAAAATGCATGTCTTTTATTGCAGCTTACTGTTTTGCAAATGAGTGATGCCCTCTTCCTCCCTCTGTCTCTGTGACACACAAAAAGCTCTTTACTGCTCTAAAGAATTGTCTCTGACATCCACCCTCTACTAATATGCAGCAGGAGGACGTTTCTGGCAACCACAGCATCCCTAACAATGTCCTCACCCCCTCCTGGACCACCCACACTGTAATGACCCTGATTAGATCCATTTAAGTTGCGTCAAAAGACAGAAATGATGCATGTACCTATGGCATATATTCTCTGGTTGTGATGGTCAAAGCATTTTTCAATAATAAGTATTTTAGTCTCTGGCTAAACACAGTTCCAGATCCAAGCTGTTGGAGGGCTCTCTGCCGTTTTGTGTCAGCCTTTATGTAGTTTTAGCCAATGAGATGCCTGCTCCAGAGTGCAGCTGAGACACTGATAATTAAAAACAATGGCAAAACTTTTCTGTAAGTTTTGCATGCATATGATTAACTGGAATTTAATCAAACAGAGTTTCTCTAAGTTTCAGGCAGCTAAATTTGACTGTTTAAAACATTTTAAGACAAAATGTAGATTTAAAAACTAATAACTTTATTAAAAAATATTAAAATCTTACTTGGTATATTCTTATCAATTTGCTAAGAAACCTTAGGAAATATTAAATATTACTTTCTCCAAATTAATGAAATTCTAATTCAGTGTCACTTTGGTGCTTTTCTACCTATACCTTCAAAAGCTTATTGTAGATTACTAACAAAAACACAACCAAAACCAGTCATAAGAAGAAGCCGTGTATTAGCAAATAGTATGTTGATTTTGAAAGCACATTTAAATTTAGTTTTAGTCACAGTCTTTTGACCAAAATGTAACTTTTTTAATTTAAACAAAATTGTTTCCAGGTACGGATTCTATATGTTCTTCTTTCTTTCATTCCCCATGTTTTTGCATGGGTCCAAAGTGTCAAGCTGCAGGACACTGAAAACAACTGACCTCTATCTAAAGTCAAAAGATTAGGACTCACAGACTATTTCTCAAACATGCCCTGCTGTTGTTGATGACAACCTGCCTTTGTTGTTGATGACGATGTAAATCATTTTAGGCAAATTGTAATGCATGCTATGTTTTCTATTCATCTAATTTCTTTAAGGAAAAAAAGAAAGTGTGGATGTCTTTAAGACTTTTGAAAACTAAAATCGAGACTTTTCATCACTCTGCAGAAATAATGACTGAAAAAGTCAGCATGTGGTGGAGAGTGGGACTGTCTGGGATTCAGTTCTCCACCTCAAGACAATTGCTGCATGTATTTCCCACTACTTTCTTTCTCTGTCCCTGTCAGGGGTGAAAGTGAGCTGGTACGGTCTGGTACTGCGTACCACTAAAAGATTCTGCACCGGTACGCAGTACCGGGAAGAGGGAAGAACAGCTGTCTGCTATGAAGCCGTCATCCAGAACCAGTTACGGTTGCAAAAATTCACAAGCACACAAAGAAGATCAGATCCCCCACCAATAGTCGGTCTAAACACGACTAAACACGGAGATGTTCAACTTCACTTTCATGTTCATCAAACCAATCTTTCACCAGTCTTGCTGTGTGTATTGGTGCATTGTCATCCTGATACACAGCGCTGCCTTCAGGATACAATGTTTGAACCATTGGATGCACATGGTCCTCAAGAATGGTTCGGTAGTCCTTGGCAGTGACGCGCCCATCTAGCACAAGTATTGGGCCAAGGGAATGCCATGATATGACAGCCCTGTATATATGTATATATATAGAGAGAGAGAGGGAGAGAGAGATACACTGAAGTACTGTCAAAACCTAAAAAATGTAAATATGTTGCAGAGAACAATTTACAAAATCAGTTTTGGTAATTATAAGTGCTTTACTGTTTTATTTTTTATGTGTTTTTTCATGTTTTTGTTGATATGTCAAAGTTGTGGCTCTTCTGACAGCAGTAAATGATAGTGTGACCTTCCTGCTGATAATGGGAATGAAGATAAGTGTTAAACTTAAGGGAGGCATTTCTCATTTAGCATTTGGCATCTAGGTGAGTCACTGAATTCACAAAGTAAATTCAAACTAAATGATTTCACAGCTCAAATAAAAAGCAAGCATATTTTCTTCAGTTTAAATTTCAAACCACATAATATTGTTTTTCCTGGGATAAATAAAAAAAATCGAAAATCTTTCAGTTTATCTAAGATGTCCTTGCTTCTAAAAGTATTTATAAGAATTAGGAAAATGTTTCTATTATCTTTAGAAAAAAAGTAAAGCATTTCTTTTCTTCATGTTGTTCACATCAGTTTAACTGATGTTACAAAAAAGAAAAAAAGGAAAAACAATAGTGACTCAATGTGGAAAAAGAGAAGAAATAAGTACAAGAAAAGACAGATTATAAGAAATATGAGTAACAGTGGAGACAGAACACCAGCATGCAGAGCCAATCAAGAGTGCCAAAAATAGCTTGGTGAGTTGCCAGAACCACACAAAACTGCATGCACTTTGAGGAACTAGGGGCCCCAACCATGGAAAACTCATCAAATTAGGAGTCTGAGGAGGCCAAGATGGAAGACAGAGAGAGCAAGAAAAAAGAAAGGGGGTCATCAAAGTGGGTAGTTTGAGTGTGTGATTGCTGTCAGACTGGGTTTCCCTCCATAGAACTATTTGTAGCATATAAACTGGCTTCACAAACAAACACCCACGCAGAAGTGACATAGCAAAGCCTGCACGGCCTCACTTCTCTCCTCTCCTTTAACCTTTTTTCTCCTTACGGACTGTCTGCGTTTCAGTTTGTCATCTCCCTTTATTTTTATTGCATGTTGTTTCTTTCCTCTCTCTTTCCTTCTTTTTATACTCAGCACCCAAAATGTCTGGAACATGCTGACTTTGATCAGCTATAACAGTTGAAGCTCAAATAGTCCTTCAATTTTTCCCAAAAACATGTAACTCAGGAATAATTTACCTATGAGCTTCCAGGTGGACAAATATTTCCCATCACATCTTAAGTGGTTCATTATCATATTTACTTGTCTTTGTTGCCTAAAATTCTGCTTCATTACTCCCTACTAAGGCTTCTCAGCTCCCACTTGTCTATTCCCACCTGTATTTACACTAATGTGCTCTTATCTAAAAAGCGTTTTATCTGCCTCACTGATTTGCCGGGACCGACTTCCTCACCAGCTTTGAGTATCACAGCAGTCTCTACAGGATGCTGCTAATATTTGCAATTGTGGAGTTTTACCAGAGATGCTTTACAAGTGGGAGTTCATTGTTGTAAAATAACTGTTTTGCAAAGAGATGCACCAAGAAATGAACTGGTGAACACACCAGATGCTGGTGAATTCTGGTACAGTGGATGGGACACTCAAAGCTAGCTATGTCCTGTATCCATGAGATGTTTAAAAATGAAGTGTAGAGATAGCACAGAAATATTTCAAATCGTTTCCTACGGTTGGATGTTGTCTCTTCATTCTCGCTAAGGGTCATTACAGGTCTTTTCCATATTGTACTTTAGCTGTTTTGACTAACTTTTTCGGGTACGAAATGGAAATCTGCCACAGGACATCCATTCGTTTCCTCCTTGGGGATATTTTCTCGGATTGACAAATTGGCCTGGAGCCGACTTAAGTGGAAGGAAGGCTGAACGTATTACTGTTTTTAATGTTTACTGAAACACAGAACAACATGACCTCAGCAACAGAGACACACAGAGACATATGTCTGTACCATAACAGTAATGTTACATAACCAGCATGACATATCTAAAGGTAGTTTGGTTAGAAATTCGCCAAGCAATCTCTTGGCCCCATCCAGTTTGAGCAGGAGAAGCTTCAGCAAACGTCGGCTCAAGATCTGTGTTCTTGTAGAAAAAGCAGGAAGCCCATAATACATTTCCATAGTCTCTGTAAATCACAGAATCTTCTTAAAATTAAGTCAACCCTTCTTTGTCTTTCAAGGTGATACCCGGTGATACCCGGTCCACTTCTTCATTTTCTAGGAGTTCCTTATATTTTTCTTGAGTTCTAGCTGGGACTGCTTCCCTCACCTCTGTTTTTCATAGACATTTGATGTGTTATGTTTGGGGAACCTATAAATGCAGTAACATTTTCCTATTTAAAAAGATTTGGGTTTTCGAATTCAAAAGACACAATTTTAGTTATATAAAGATACATTGGTTAATGGCAGTGTAGCCATATGCTGTAGATACAATTTTTTTGTAAATTATTCTTTTTTCTGGACCAATGCGTTGAAGTATCATCATGGCGCTCAGATAAAATGCTACATTATCGGATAGTAAAACACCCGAAAATTTCACAAGAGACTATTGTTAAGTTTGGTGCTGTTACAATTCCTGTGTACCGACTGTGTTAATTTGACAGATCAGCTGCAACTTGTCAGTCACTCTAGTTTCACCAAACAGCATCAACAGTGGTATGTTCATGTGCTTTCCAAATATTGGGGGAAAACTCAGAAAACTACTGTTGCCCCAAGTTAGCTGATGAGGTGAACTGATACAGCATACATCTGACTAGCTTGTTAGCTTCAACCAATCCCAGGATTTCTTTCCTTTTCTAATAAGCTCATTGTGTTCTTACATCTTTCTACTACAGGCAAAGGAAACATATATTCCAATACTAACTTCTGAGAATCTTACTTCAAAAAAATCTGAACTACCCCTTTACTAATTTTACAAAAACTTTATTTCAGAAATCGGCCACAAATCTCTAAACTGTGTATCTTCAGTTTTCTACTAGAGTGTTTCCAGGTCAGGACATTAGTTTTAAAGAGAAGACAATGCAATTTTTCCTGTATTGACTGATTGTCGTTAAGGCTATGGGCATTCAGCCAGTGCCAGTGACCTGAATTATACACCTCAGTTGGTGTAAGTCACGTTTCAGTCTGTCTTCTTATCTTCCTGCTGTCTGTCCTCTGTACATTTTCTGTGTGTGTGCCTTTGGGCCTCAATCTTTT
Source organism: Characodon lateralis (assembly GCA_036250325.1). Taxonomy (NCBI): domain Eukaryota; kingdom Metazoa; phylum Chordata; class Actinopteri; order Cyprinodontiformes; family Goodeidae; genus Characodon; species Characodon lateralis. Next base: position 3,761 of record JAHUTJ010025814.1, on the reverse strand, counting down.
TATTCCTCTGGACAGATACAGAGATTGGGTCTCAAAGAAAAAAAGAGGTCTGTAAAATCACGCACACACATGGAGACATTCAGGGCCACACAGAAACACACACACAATGAGAGGTTTCTTCGGATGAAAGAGTCATTGTGGTAGCACAGCCACAAATCCTGGCAGCACTCAGCTCTCGACAGCTAAAACACACACACACACACACACACACACACACACACACACACACACAAAACTGTTGTTGAACAAAACACTTCTTGTCTTCCTTGTCTTCAAACTAGACAGGCTGCCCTGTCTAAACACACAATGTGGCAAACACACACACACACACACACACACACACACAAATAAACACACTAGGACTCATTATCCATTGACTTTTAATCACACATAGTCTATACTCAGAACAAATACATGTAAAAATACACATTCATCTTCATGCCTTATGCTATTTTATATTTAATCTTAATGTTTTTTGAAGGTGAATATCCCCAAAAAAATGCAGACCCACCCACCACCTTCACAAAACCCCCGCTGGACACATGTGCGGGGACTGAAGGTGGATTACCCTAATTTACAAATCTATGGCTTTGTGACAAACCATCTGCAACAGTGGTGGCAGCACAGCCCATTGAATAATTCAGTGATTCCTTAAGGGTTAAAACAGGCAGAAAATATGCTTGTTCAGATCATAAAGAGCAGACAGGATACTCTTTCAAAGACCCATGTGATGAAGAACACCACTAAAAGAGGGTAAAGGGAGAGACAGATCAAAGAAATGGGAGGGGATTTTGGCCTACTATTTTAATTAGATGCAGCCGATGGAGCTTTCTAGTCATACTGACCACTCAAAAAGCTTTACACTATGGCCACACTCACCCAATCACACACCAATATGAAGATTGATAGCAACTTGTGGGTGAGTGCGTTGCCCAGAGGCACATTGACATGTGGCTGGAGAAAGCTGGAATTGAACACACAATGTTAAGATTGCAAGACAACTACTCTTCTCGTCAAGCCACAGTCACCTCACAAAGAAGTCTTCAACTTTTAAAACTCAGAATGATATACTACAACTGCTGGAACAACGTAAAATGTTTAAGCATTTCTGAGAGTGAAAAGATGCAGAAACAAAAATAAACAAAATATTATTAAATGAGATCAAATCAATTAAATACGATAGAAAAAAACACATCTAGATAAAAATATTTTGCACCTAGTGAAGCACCCAGAAGGAGTGGACAGATTTGGCCCTAGTTAGGTACACCTGCCGCCCAGTGATGGGAATGTAAAGGAGTTGACTTACAAGAAGATGGCAAATCTAGAATAAGCTCCAGAGAGTGTAAGTGGTGGTTTCCAAGTGTAGAACAATGTGTTACATGGGTGAACCTCTGCTCTCTTTGCAGCTTAAAACAGTTTTTTTTCCAGGTTTTCCATGTATTTAGCTCCATACATCTTCCAATCAGCTCTAACCAGGTTTCCTGTATGTGCTTAAAAGAAAAAAGGAAAAAACAACCGTACAGTTTGATGTTGCCACTGCCGTGTTTTGCAGTTCGGATGGTGTTTTCTACGTAATGTACACTGTTAGTTTTCCACCACCCAGCATTTTGTATGTAGGCCAAAAAGTTTTATAGTTGTCTCATCTGACCAGAGCACTGTCTTCCACATGTTAGTTGTGTCCCCTCAGTGGCAACAGCAAATAGGACTTCTTACGGCTGTATTTCTTTTTGGTTGCTTTCCATGAGCCTGATTTTACATAGCAGTTTGTTCTTCTGGCCAGACACAAAGTTGATGCCAAAGCACCTAAATACAAGTATTTAGGTGCTACAATTGGTGACAGGAGCAGAAATACCTGGTGCTAAACTAGCATTAGAACTGTACTAGCATTGGTTTGGTGGTCACCCATACTCACAGTTTTAACTAACTGTAATACACTGATTGGCCGTTTTGCTGTTCTGGACGTCCTATCTCTTTGCAAATCCATTCTGTGCCAAAATGTGATAATTGTCTAATTTCCACTGGATTTTAGGGTTTCCTGGTCAAAATGTGTGAAAATTGTAAGAAAAAAAAAAAAAAAACATGACTAAAGGGCCAAAAATAGACTAAATATAGAAAAAATATAATAATGGAGAATGAAACATGTAGGGAGCTAATAATGCTTGTCAGAGCATTTCTATGAATAGCTGCAGGTCATGACGAGCACTGCCAGAAAAGAAAACTGTGATTTGTGTCACCTGCAAGCTGAGACATGAATGGAATGAAAAAAAAAGAAAGAAACATCCTGCCCCAGAAAAAGTGAAAATCTGAAATGCCCTCGATGATGGAGAGCAAGGTAAATCAATCAAAAACAAATCTCTTTGCCGGATCCTTTCCTGCCTGGCTCGCTCTGAATCGCAATACCTCTCCCGTCCATCTGTCTTTCTCCTCCCTCTTTCTCTCGCTGTTTTGCCTTTTCCTCTCTGTCCTGTCCTTTCTCAAAGATTCAATCTCTCTTTCTGTTCTATCCAGGCGTCCATAAGTGAGTGTGGCAGCCCTGGTGGTGGGGTGTGTCACCGCTATAGACTGCATCGTCTCTCTGCACACATTAAAATTCAAAAGGCCAAAGAAACTTTTGAGAGCAACGCCAGATGTTCCAAGCTTCATATTCAAACAACAACATCCTCTCCTTATTTTCCATCTCTGGTTTCTGTATCAGCTTTTCTTTTTCCTAACTCATCTGGCCTTTTATTCCTTTCTGCCTCCTTTTACAGAACCCCCTCTTTATCCTCTTCCATTCCTGAATTCATCACCCTTCTTAAAAAAATCATTTTATCTTTCTGTTGCTTTTCTTTCTTTGTATGAGCAATTTATTTGGTTTTTTTCTCCTTTTCTTGCTCCACATTGCCTCCCCCTCCTCTCTTTTTCCTTCATTTCCACCCCTCTTTCCCTGTCAGCTCCGTTTTGCAGTCTAACTCCACAGTCCATTGACTTTTAGCTCAATCAGCTGAAAACTTTAAAAGGAGCAGAAGCTTTTCGAAGGGGAGAGCATTCACAATTGTACCCTGATATTCAGAATATGAAAGATGCACAGGAGGGAAAGGAGCTTTAATATCCTCATCCTTCCTATTGCACTCTGCTGAATGTCTGCCCCTTCACATGGATCTCATTCAGTTTAATTGAGGCATCCACATTTTCCAAAAAACAATATATTCCTTGCTTGAATGTTTTCTTTATTAACCATCTGCATCCCTGTTTTTCCTATTTATCATCTCCTCCCCCAGTCTCCACAGCCATCAGGTTCCTGCCCCCTCCATGTCTCTCTCTCTCTCTTTCTCTGAAACCTATTGATTCTCTGCTGGTGTGTTTTTCCCCCTCATTCTATCAGAAGCAGCTAAAATCTGCCAATGTCTGCCAAATTATATAAACAAAAATATGTCACCTGCAAACCTCTTACGGAAAGCTGAGAAGAACTCCTCAATTTGTAAAGCCAAAGCATATGGGAACCAGAGAGAACTGACTGGTAAGGGGAGAGGATGCACTTATTTGCATACCTTTTCACTTTTTATGAAAGACAAGTTGAGGTTCACGAGGGAAAGCTATATGAAGGTGTTATTCTGTATCTAGTGCCTTAAGAAAGTATTTACAGCCCTCAAACCTTTCACATATTTTGTCACACAACAAAAACGTGTGTTGTCATATTTATGTACAAGTGGTCCATAGATATGATGTGAAAGAACATCTTTCACAAATAGAAATAGATATACAGCGCTTTTATATATATA
>JAHUTJ010025813.1:0-21140 GCA_036250325.1 Characodon lateralis | reverse complement strand
TTTATCAGCTTGTTGAGCTTTTTTAAGTCCCTGGTTCTGATGCTGCTTCCCCAGCAGATGATGGCAGAAGAGATCACACTTTCCACAACAGACTTATAGAAGATCTGCAGCATCTTGCTGCAAACACCAAAGGTCCTAAGCTTCCTCAAGAAGTACAGTCTGCTCTGTCCCTTCTTGTAGACGGCTTCACAGTTGCATCTCCACTCTAGTCTGTTGTCCAGGTGAACACCGAGGTATTTATACTCCTCCACCACCTAAGATGATAAGATCATCTTCAAACAATAAAAAGTGCAAAAAAACAATGAAAATGAAAGCGAAAGTGCGAGTGAAGTTTACCGTGAAAAACTACAACTTCTGGGGGGAAAAAAAGACCCAGGAAATGACATCACTTCCGGTTGTTGCGGGCATTGGTGTGAAAGAAAACCATGTGATAGTTCATCCACCAATGTCATCACGCATCTTCCGATGTAGGAAGTATACTTTGGTCTGGATTTTAATGTTTGTTTTTGGTGATTTTTTTTTTTTTTTTACTGGATTTCTGCAACAGTTTCTGGAAAATAAAAACCGTGCTCTGGGACACGTGGGGAGTAAAATATTTAAGTTGAACTCTCCGGTTTCATTTGCAAAAAAAAGTATTGTTCTAGCTTATTTCGTCGCAATTCTACAGGCGTTTAAAAATAGATATGCGAATGATGGCGCCGGCGCTAATCAGTAGCTCTTAAAGAGATATCACACAGTTGCAACTGTTACAGTGTCTTTGTCCTCTCCAGGTGTGTTCCCAGGGCAACAGCTGACTGATGATGCCCTTGTGATAGTAGGTGGGGCTGCATGGGCCTAAGGGGGTAAGGAGGTGGAGTCTCTGCCTTAAGCCCCTCCCCCTCTCCTTCCTGCCGCAGACCAAACGGACGGGAAAAAAGACAGTTCTCCCTTCCCTCTTCCTCCTTCCCCTCTCTCCTCCCTGTTCTTACCCCCTCCTGACCCTGCCTCTTCCCCGCCTCTCTCCCCCCTTGTCCTCTGCCACCATGCTGTGGTCTTGCTGCTGGTGGAGAGCCTGAGGAAACAGACTCTGGCAGGCGACCCTGCTCAACCAGGGGACTACGACTTGGTGAGTGTCACAGCCAGTCTGTCAGTATTACTGTCTGTGAGAAATTAAGTTAAAAGTTGAACATTCTGATCCATGAAGGTGTTTCTGTAAAACCAAAGCTGATGGTTTTCTTTCAGTCCCTGCTGGACCCAAAAACCCTCCCAGAGTGCTGGCCCCCAGATGGCTTGATGCCTGGTGAGTGTTTAAAGTTTTGAAGGCCGCTCTTACTGACATTTATGGTAGTGATCTACTTTTAATCAGTAGCATATTTTTAAGAAAGGCGGGATGTGGCTTTCTCTTTCTGATTGCTGTAAACAAATTTATCCAACCAATTGGGTAATGGATGAAACCTTAATGTCTTTCCCAGTGCTACTGTTATCTTTCCTTTCACTTTTTAGGGTGTGGTTACTTCTGCATAGCAAAATATATGCTTCTAATGATGGGCAATATAAAATAACTACCCACAAATATCGTTCTGGTTTATTATTTGACTATGGGTACTGGACATTTTTCCCTGAACTTAACTTTCCAGAACCTTTTGATCCCCTTAGGTGGGTTTCTATTGTGCGGTCTGAAAAAAGTTCTCCTTCTACTGCACTGTCAAGGCGATCTGGGAACACAGATCCCTCCCTCCATCCCTCCTATGGAAGTTAAGACAGTGTCATAGCTGTTTACTTCTAAACCTGAATTAAAATCACTTAAAACTCTTAGGAAGTTTGTAATCATCCACATATCCTTAAAATTGAAAGCCTACGAGATGTCTCCCATAAGGAACGGTACCCACAGCAGAAGGTGCTCCATTTAAACTTAGGATCAGTGAATGATAAACAATCCTGGGCAGCTGTGATCTCTTCAATCTTTGTCTCAGAATATAAATGCTGAACAATATTTTAAATTTGGTGGTTAAAATCTAACGGCTTTGATGAAGTGTTGCTCTCTCTCCATTTCTGTGAAGACTCTAAAAGCAGATGTTTGTGCTTCCTTTAATTTAATATTTTCACTAAGGTTGTTAATGTATTTGAAAGCAAACCCTGTAAAATATTTTTTTGCTCGTAACTTATTTAGTTTAGAGAATAAATGACAAATATTTGATTTGTTTTTTGTTTTACATGTTCATTTGTGTTTCCACAGAGAGCAGTTACTGGCAGCTCTGCCCTCCCTCTAAGACCAGCCTCCAGGGGGGGTTACTGAGCTCTAGTTTCCCACCCGGCCCTGTGCCTCTGGTTCCCCCCGATGCTCACCTGCAGGAAGGCAGCAACCCCCTGGAGGGGGGCCCCTCTCAGTCTCAGCATCAACGGCCGTTGGTGCCCAGCACCTCAGCATCCGAGCTGTCACTCTCTGGAGCGACAGTGCCCCCTCCAGGTCCTGGACTCCCTCCACCTCCTCCCCCGCCCCCTAAACGGCACTGTCGCTCGCTGTCAGTTCCCGAGGACCTGTCACGCTGTCGCTATACATGGCGTCCCAGTGCCTCTCGGGTCTGGACTCCTGTCAGTCGCCAGCAGTGCCACGGTGGAACTGGTGGAGGGGTGGCAGTGGGAGCGGGGGGTATAGGGATGGCAGTGGTAGGGGGCGGAGCATGTCCTCTCCGTGCTCCTAGCTCATCTTTGAACTCATCGCTACACTCCTCTTCTAGCCCTACCTTCTTCAGCTTAGCGCTGTCTCCTGACTCCCCGCTGCCATGGAGCTTCCCCTGGGACCCCAGCGAGGCAGCGGCAGGGGGCGGAGCCTGCTGCTGCTTCTTCCCCTCCCCCTCTTCCTGCTCGTCTTCACCCTCCCCCCTGCATCCGCCTCCCCCTCCTCAGAGGCGTTTCTCCCTCTCACCGGTGCTCATCAGAGACTCAGCGGCCTCAACCTTCCTTCCTCCACCTCCCGTTCCAAGCCAGGTGGCGGCGCCTCCACTGGGCTGTGTCAGTACTGCTGGAGCAGCTGCAGGGGGGCCGGTACCCCCCTCCCCCTCCTCAGCCTGCAGCACGCCATCTTCTCTCCGGCGCAGCCTCCCGCCGCAACTGCCGCGCTGCCACTCTCAGCCCTGTGATCTGTTACTGCTTAAACCGGGTCTGAAGAGGCGCCGGGACCCAGACCGACCCTGTGCCCGACCTGTCCTCGACTTCACTAAGATGACGCAGGTACTGGATTTGTTTGTTTGTAGGCCGCAGTTGAATTAGATTAATATCAACAGTTCAGAGAACACGTTAGTGATTTTGCTTTTTATATGATGTTTTTTTTTTCCTGTTTTTGTTAATCGATGATTGATGTTGGCATTAGAAGGACAGTTCTGTTGTAATGTCCGGATTGGGTTTTTATTCTTTATACAGTGCTTAGAAAACATTTAGTTCAAGTACAGATTTTTTCTGTTTTCATTTGTTTTGTTTTACTTCTTTGGGAGCCATTCATAGTTAGACTTGCTGGTGTTATCTGGATCACTGTCCTGCTGCAGAACCCAAATGTGCTTGAACACCACATTCTTCAAGATTTTCTACTCTAGAGCAGAATTTATGGTTCCATTAATTTCAGTAAGTCATTCAGGTCCTGAAGCAGCAAAGCAGCCACAGACTATACTACCACCACCATGTTTGACTGTTTGTGGGACTTTTTACTGTTTGTGGGACCTTCCAATAAGGTCCACTTTTGTTTAGTGAGTTCACATTCCAACATGCTTTTAGGTAAATGTGAGGCAGACCTCTGGGTTCTTTTGGGTCGGCAGTGGTTCTGGCCTTGGTACTCTACCATTTAGGCCATTTTTGCCCAGTCTCTCTTTCTTATTATTGAATTATTGACTCTCACCTTAATTGTGGCATTGAGGCCTGTAGAGCTTCAGATGTTCTTGGTTCTTTTCTGACCTCTTGGGTGAGTTTCAGTGCTTTCTTGGAGTAATTCTGGTAGGAGAGCCACTCCTGAAAAGGTTCATCCACTGTTCGTTGTTCTCTCGAGTCCCACAGCCTGAGAAATATTTTTGTAACCCGTTTGGACTGATCAAGGTCAGCTTCTTATCTGTTTTTGATTTTCCCTAGATCTGTGTAGGGTGTGTTTTGTTGTTTAGATCTTTTAACCTACTCCGTGTTATTATTTGGGCGATATTGCCTGTCTAGTAGTAATCAGGCCTGGATTTGGCTTGTGAAATTAATCTCAGCTGTCCAAAAAATTTGCTTGATTACATCCATTGGTGATTCTCAGCCTTCCAGAGCATCACAATCCTAAGAAGGTAACTCAGTTTCTTCTCATATTTCTACTCTTCTAAACTGAAGACACAAAACAGCAACAACACTAAAGGATGGCTGAATACTGAATTGCCAGTTTATGGGGTCAAGACTATGGAGTTCATCTACACCTCAAGGACAAGAAGTCGCCATTATAAGATAGCAATGTGCACAGGTTAGGACATGTGGTTTTTGGGAGGCATATATTAAGCAAGAAAAGTCAACAGAGGACCTTCGCTCCCACCTTTATAACACCTAAATCCTACAATGCAGCCTCAACTTGTTCGACAACCATTCACAACTTTTAACCAAAACAACTCACAACAACAATGTTGGCATTGTTGAGAAAATCTTTGGATCATTATGTGAAAACAACCCAAACATTGAGCTGAATGGAGGGGAGGGTCAGTGAATTATGTGACCTTAACAGCCTCATTAGTGACCTTAGTGGCCCTGTTAATGTGATTGTTGTGATTACAACCTAAAGCTTGTTAGTTTCAATCCAACTGTTGAAGCTTTTTGAAAGAAAGTGAAATATCTTTAGGAAAAAGTCCAGTTGCCTTCTATTTGAGCACCCTGGTTCAGTTAATCAGTTAATTCATGCTGTAATAATGAGGTAGTTATATTCTCACACTGGACGGGGTTGGTTGGACTCGCTGTTCTTCATTAATAACAGAAATCCTTATTCAAAAACTGCATTTTGTATTTACTTAGGTAATTAATTTGTAAAAATTGGTTTGATCTGAAATCATTTTAATGTGACGCATGGTGCATTTCTCAGCTCCTCTTTAACTCTAGATCTTACTTTAAAGATTGCTTCATTGAACTGGAAAAACATGAAAACCGGATCAGGACTTTAGCTCACTTATGGACTTTTGTGGCTCTCTTCCCTTGTTGACCACCTCCTCTGTCCCTACAGACACGCAGCATCGACCCACAGTGCCTGGAGCGCGGTGGCGGAAGGTTAGCCTGTGGTGGTGATGTTTGCATGGGCATGGAGGCCTTCATGGGCGACTTTCGGGGCTCCTGCTCACCAGCTGAGTGCCTGGGCAGGACCAGCATTGGGCCGCTAAGCGAGAGCGACGAGGAATGCCACGAAGATGAAGAGGAGGATGCTGAAGAGCGCGAGGCGGCACAGCAGGCGGTGTTTGAGAGGGATTGTACAGAACTGGATTTAAACTTGATAGAAGAAAACTGACCTGTCTGTAAAAGACGACTGTTCTCTGTTTCTGTTTTCTAATTGAGTTTTATTTTGAAATGACCCGACTCCAGCTCTTTTTCCTGTCCCACCATCTTCTAAACACTCGGTGACTCCTCCCCACCAATCAGCAGAGCTCTCAGGAACAACATCTTCTCCCATTTGGATGAGCTGATTACTGACAACAGTGATGATGTGACTGTTGGCGTTAAAGACTGCAGCTGCACCTGGAGGCTCCGGTTCGTGTCATTCAGAAAGGTACGAGCTGCGGTCCAGGTATCTTCCAACCTGCAGAAAAATGTCTGACAAGGCATACACCATGCCGCAGCAGCCGGCCCAAAACCGCATCACCACGCCAGCTGGACTGTCCTGAACCATCACAGAAACCAAAACACGGTCCAAACGAGCATGTCCATCTTCATAACTGCATCCAAACCTTCTGAAGCCACCAGAGAGAAACGCATTCGGACTAAAACATAATATTTGAACTGATCTGAAAAGAAAAATCTTGTTAACAAAGCTTTGACATTGTCAGGCAGAGACCAGACTAATCATTTACAGGTAACTTCAGGATGCAGGATGAAGTTTGGTTCTAGTGTCCAAAGTCCAAAATAATCTTTATGCCAAAGATGAAATAAAAAATTAATATATAAAAAATTTAATACATAAAAAAATATAAAAAATTAGATGAGTTCACATTTGGATTAGAGATAAATGGTTTTGCATTAGATGACAATCAACAAGAGCCTTAAAAATAAGTCTGAAAATGTTTTAAATGTAATCATGAGGGTCACAGTATTTAAATTATTTATCCAAAAACATAATTAAAGGATTCACGGTTCAGTTTCAGTTCCTCATCTGTCCAGCTGCACCTGCTGCTGTCATGTGACCTGGTCGTGGTGATGTGTTCAGGGTCGCTGCGCTTCTGCGGTGGCGTCCTGTCGGTCATACTGAGGGCAAAAAGCCACTGATGCTGTTGTTCACCCGAGTGTTTGCACATTCCTGTTGTACACAACTGTCAAGAACTACCAGTGTGTGTGTGTGTGTGGTGGGGGGGGGGGGGCTGTGACATCACACCCTGCTGGTCATGTGACTTATGCTTAGATTGAATCCATGTTTAATCCACGAACAGTGGGGAAAAAGCTGCTTTCACATAGTTTTGCGAAGTTTCTTCTAAAAACAAAACAGAACAGTTCATGTTTTAAATTAAAATCTTTTAGTCATCATGACTGAAGGCTTGGATTTAAAAGAATATGAAACTGCTCTAATGAAGTTGAGAAGTTAATTTTTGTTTAGCAAGGCTCATTTTCCAGTTTTACCTTGTGCAATCATTCTGCATTGTGTGGATCCCAGCAGAAAGAATGAAAAAATCATGGAAATAAAATCTAATTACGAACTGACAACTTGGGTTTCAAAGCGTAAGGCAAAAAGATTTAAGATTGCAATAAAATGCAAAGCAGAACCATAAATCAGGTAAAACCGGTACAAAAATACTTCTGGGATTGAAATGCACGTGTAGAGTTTTTAACTTCACAGGAAAATTTGTTTTCTTAGTTATGGATTCAGAAGAGCAGATATAAAAATCCCTCAAGTCCTCAGTCAGAAGGGGTTAAGAGAATATTATTGGAGTTTTACTTATTTTGTGAAAGTCTGCATTGATAATTGTTGAAACAAAATAATTTTGACGAAAACTATAATTTTTTTACTGCCTGATCCAGCAGTTCCCCAAGCTGGGGATTGGGATGCAACTTAAAGACTCAAACTACAAAGTGTGTTGATAAATCAAACAAATTAAAAATATTTAGTACAAATAATCTATTTAAGCCATAAATGCAACAGCAAATTAAAATAGTTTTTACGAACAGAAAAGCTGTATAATGGCTGTCGATGCCGTTTGTGTTTTCACTACTCCCCTGTTTAATTGACTTGGTAAGAATGCATGTGAACCCAAGCAATAGTTGGGGCTATAAGTCACTTCTATTGTTCGTTTTGAGTTAGAAGCTGTAACGTTTGGGAACCAATGGTCTAAACAGTGACATGGATTAAGTCCTACGTTAGTATTGAGGAGATTTGGTGTAAAATGTAATTGATGTTTGTGTAGTCTGTTTTTTATTTGCTAGTAAAGAAGTAACACCAGTTGCTGCCAATATACAACATTACATATTTTTTGTTGTTGTAATTTGATTATTCTTTGTTTTTTTTTTATGCCAGTTTTAGGGTCTCAGTTACAAGCATAAAACAAGTTTGCCTTTTAAGTCTGTTGCATGTTGCTGAATGAAGGATCTCCCATTACTGCTAAATGATCTGCTAACAACTATGTCAGGACTGAACTGTGATTGGTTAACTTGACTAAACCATTAAATCTGGATTCAATCTCAGCACTAAGAAGTCGCACAAACAGCAAATTGGACTCTATTCAAACTAAACACACATTAAGCATCTAAACATTTTAGTTTGACTGGTTGTTTGAGCTGATGACTTTTTTGCTGATTGTTTCACATCTTGTGAGGTTTCAGATTGATTAACGTTGCTTTTACCTTTTACAGGCAGATAATCCAATCCAGTTGCTGTTTAGCAGCTTTTCTTTTAGCTTTGATGCATAAAAAAGGAATCAGGATATTCTTTCCCTTTTGGGTTGTTGATTAATTAAAAACAATACAACAATAACAATGATTTTTGATAAATGACTGAGAATGATGTATTTCTGCATCTCAGATTGGGAAATTCCCCTAAATGCATCAAAACACGATTTTATAACATTTTCAACCAGAAGCTGTTTGAAGGCTGGTTGGTGTATTATCTGCATTCTGCTGTGGCTACTTTACTGTTAAACCTTTATAAATAATTTAAACCTAACATTCGTTATGTGTCTTTGTTTTGCGGAGCAGCTCTGCCCTTCAAGGGTTCAATACAGCAGTTATAAATTGGATTAAACCTCAGAATATAGTCTGACCATTTCATGACGATGTACTGCAAAAGGAAAAGAAACTAGCTGACCTGCTAAAGCTAATTTGCAAACTATTAACAGTTGTATTTTGGTTTTAGGGGATACATTTAAGGTTTCAAAATTGATTATTTGTGATTATTTCCTTGGCATCAATAAGTTAATTTGTGCTGAAAGCAGCATTTGGTTAATTGACTTAGTTTCAGTGTTATATAAATAATTTTTCCTTAAATTATTGCAAACCTGGTTGATATTTTTTATTGGTGCATATTCTTTCTATTATTAAAAACATCTTTTTATACCAGTGGAAACAGTGATAACCTACTTGCGTAAGAAAACATTTTTGATGTGCAGTTACTGTTGTCTGCCTGTGTGGGGCAGTGTTGCTACCTGGATGCCTGTCGGTATTTTTTTCTGAGGATAAAATGTAGAGTGTCATTGTGTAAACCCGTAAATTTTTTGTTTCATCTGTCACAGCCTGCTGTTGACTTATAATTTCAGATGCTTAAAGGAACAGTTCAATGTTTTGGGAGCAATTTTTAATTATCATCCTCATGTTTTTGGCCAAGATTTGTACAATAGAGTTGAGATCGAGTCTGCAATGCTGGAAGAGTATTCCTGAACTTTGGCAAATGAGTTATCATGCAGCATCCATATAATTTAATCCAAAATCATAACATAATGAACGAAATAATCTCAACCCTAGACCTCTCTCTACATCTGATATTATTGAATAATATTGGAGCCTTTTAGCCTTTATAGTTTAACTGAGAATGGTCTTGTATCAGAAACTGAGTCGGAAATTTTTTTGGAGAGCTAGAGAACAGCCGTGTCTGCTTCCTATATAACTCCCACATTTACATCTTGTAATGACTTTTTATTTGCCATACATAATAATTTGACCTTAGGGTATCAGTACAGAATTCAACCTTTTTGCTAATTCATGTTAGCAAAACTGAAGGCAAAAATACCAACACATTCATTAATGCAAAAACGTGATTGGTCAAGTTGATGTTTTTTAATGCGCCTCAGGAGAACTGAAATTAAGTTACTTTAAAGGCTGTTTATCCAATGTGACTAGCACTGGCACAAATCTTAAGAATATTTAGAAAAATGTTAAACTACTCTTTTAAGACCATGTTGCATTAAAATTAAATCTGTATTTTCCTGTAAAATATAAAATTGTAAATGTTATGGCAGCATAATATAATTTTACCTGAATGTAAAAGTAATTCAAAGGTGGAAATGCATATTTACAGGGAGAAGTTTCCACATGTTATATTTATATGCTGTAACTGAGATGCTAACACACAAACACTGAAGTAAAACCCAAAACACATAAATTTAACAAGGCTGTGTAATGTGCAAACCAGCAAGCAATCCCCATAACACAGTGTCATGGATAGTCCCTGGAAGACCGGTGCAGAGATGGTGTCCCTGTGGTGCACAGTCCTTGTTCGACAGGTAGAGAGGCGCTTATGGTCCTTATAAAACACAGAAATATGAAGGGTCCCTGTAAGACACATTTTCAAACATCAGGGGACCTTTTTTTTAAAATGTTTAAGGTAGCCTCCTTTCTTCTTTGTTTTTTTTTCACAGTGGAGATTGTAGAAAGATGTTAAAATAAATTGAATTAATTACCTGAGTAACTTTATTATTTTAATTATTATTCTTTGTAGCAATGACAGAAAATTGATTTATCTATAGTTTTATTTAAAAAAGTGGGTTATTCTGTGGCTACTGTTAAAATATTTCTTTAGATATTCAGATTTATTTCTATGTTCACTTATGATTACACCTCAAAACAGTTTTTCAATTCATTATTTTCAAAACCCAACTGGATGGTGAAACTGGCTACCTTTTTAGAGTCTCTTTGGCATATGTTGTACATTATCCATCATATATTTCCTCCTAATTCTCTTTTAGTCACCCAACTGAAAACTTTGTGTTAAACACACGACAGTTACTTCACATATTAAGCAGTTGCACATGTCTTACTGTGCAAACTGTATAAATTTGTCATAGTGACCCATGTTACACAGTAAGATTGTATGTCAGGCTGTAAAATTTCTCACCTCAGCAGAATTGGATCAAAACATGCTACAGACGGATCAACCATTGGCTGGTTGTTACTCGGCTATAGTGCTATTTTGAAGGTGCAAAAACAAAGATGGGTCCTTTATAACTGTTCTGTAGTTAAAGGAGATGGTCCAAAAACATCTTTAGTCCCCAACGCAGAAAGCCATAAACAATCTGTTGTACCACTCTCAGCTTATCAGGTATCATTTATAACAAATTCCTTTAAGTCTGCCAACAAGCATTGTACAGCTAAAAACTGCTGTTACTAATTACCTATTTTAAGGTTTATCTGAAAGACGTTACATAAGTTGCATTAGTACAGCCTGGCTGTCTTCAGGTAAATGTCATCATCAGTGGCCGGTTCTGCTTCAGTTTTTCAAGTCCGTTTGCAGTTGACCATTTGCTGTCCACTTTTTTGTGACGGCTCTGAATAAACTTCCGCCTTGAAAAATGCCTTGTTTACTCTTGGGGCAGAGTTACCATAAGCTTTGGTGAGGAGGACTTGTATTGTTCACAAAACAAACCAACCCAGTTTCTATCCATTTTCTATACCCTGGTGCCCATCTCCAGCAGTCTAAGGGCAATAGGCCTCCCTGGACAGGTTGACAGTCCTTTGCAGGGCAACACAGACACACAAGACAAACAACCATGCACACACCCATTCACACCTAAGGACAATTTAGAGAGATCATTTAAACTAACAGTCGAGTTTTTGGACTGTGGGAGGAAGCCGGAGTACCCGGAGAGAACCCACGTATGCAAACTCCATGCAGAAAGACCCCCAGCTGGGAGTCGAACCAAGGACCTTCTTGCTGCAAGGCAACAGTGCAACGATCTTTACTAAAATATGAAGTCAATTTATTCCAATTATATAAACATCTTTAAGTCAATTATCTATATTAGTTCCCGTTTATAAAACAATGCAGTCAAGTTCAGTTTATTATCCTAGTTGGTGAAAGCTTGTCTATTCAGGAAAATCAATCAGCTTACATCAAGACACTTATTTTACTTCAATCCTTCCTCCTGGACAAGCATATGGTGACAGTGGAAAGAAAAACTCCCTTTTAGGATAGTATCACGTTGATTTTTGTTCACCTTGAAGTGCTTGACGGCCATCAGTGTTTCTTCCACCACAGTTTGAGTCAAGTACTTGGGTGGTTTAAGTAAAACAAGATCACAAGCACAATGTCCCCCTAAATCTAGTAACTCCGAAAGTCCTCATTACACATCAACTCAAGGGATCTAACTAAGACAGCGCCTCCAACACAATATTCCACAAAATACTGGAGCTCGGATGGTCCTCCTTGGGGAAACAGTTTGGCCCAGAGAAGGTCCCTGTAATTTCATGTCTCACATTAGCACAGTCAGCTGCATTCACACTCCTGTCCTCATCCACCGCCTGGTTTGTTTCTGATTAATATCATGCATAGCAAATAACATAAGCATTAACTAAGCATTTTCTTTTATTCTGTAACCACAGCATTTAAAAACAATAAAGGGAAACGAATAAACCAACAGAACAAAAGGAAATGTGTACTGTAGCTGTTAATTTTTTAGCCCTTCTGTTTTTCATAATCTTTCTAATCTGATGTCTGAACGCAAAAAGGTGTCAACATGAAGACATAGTGGTTGGAAAATGGTGTATTTCCATGAGGATGAGGAGTACTTGTGTATAGAGTTAGCGAAGAGTCTCCGACATCTCTTGTCTTTTAGAAATGTTTTTTATTGTATGTGATTTAACAGAAAAGACAATGTCAACAAGGCAATTTGGAAAGCAGTTTGTGAATAAATTAAGTTTACTGAGAATTATTTTACAAGGAAAGGTTAAAACTTGTGTCCTGTGTTTTATTTTCATCATACACTTTTTGTCAGTTGTTTGTACTGATATGCTGTCTTGTTTCTCCAAACACGGTTCTGTCCATTATGGTCAAACATCTCTACTTTGGTCTCATCTGTCCCAAGGACATTGTTACAGAAGTTCTGTCCTTCATTCTGATGCAGCTTAGCAAACCCAGGTTCTGCTGCTATCTTGTTTTAAGAAGAGAAGAAGCTTTCTACCTCAACCCCTCCAAACAGCCAGACTGGTTCAGTGTTTTTATGTCATGACCGTTAACCTTTGACCTGTTCACTGAGGCCTGTAAAGTCTGAGATGGAGCATTTTGGATTTTGGCCATTTCTCTGACCTTCACGCTCTGACCTTTGGCTGAATCTGCTGGGACGTCTGCTCCGGGGAAGACTGGGAGCTGTCTCTGCATGAGTAACTTCATGATCTAACAGTAATAGGTTTAATTTAGAGGATTAATTTGAGGTTGTAATGCGATTACTTTGGAAAGTGTTCCTTAAGGGAAATAATTATGAGAGACAAACTGAAACAATCTCAGTTTAATTATAACAAATACTGTACACAATCTATACTTGACCATAATGTTTAAAAAAAACATTAACATTGTAAAATTAAAGTGAAGTCAAAAGAACAAAAGGGTTAAACGCTGCTCAAAAAACCTGGTACTGTTAACTATGTTTTACTTATGTTTTCAGATTTTACACAAAAATTTCGAAAAGCAGGAATTTATATTTATAATCAAATGCATTTAGTAACTTTTATTTACCATAATTATCTGAATTTTAAGAATGGGTGCTTTTATTTTTTAATCAACTCAAAAACGGTTAAAAATCAAAGTGCAATGAAGGGAACCTGGTTTCTTGATTCCTCCTTTAGACAGCTTATTAGTTGAGATTTGAAACTGTTCAGTTTTTTTCAGTTGGGTTGCTCTCTGAGGGGGAGATGCTGTTCATCTCCTGGTTCCCACAGGATGAGGAGGAGGAGGAAGAGGAGGCGATGGCCGGGGCAGAACTGACATTGATTGGGACGATCCTCTCCTTCCCATCACTCAGTGGTTTCTCCCGAGGTGCCTGGATCTGCAGCCGGCCACCCACCAGCGAGCAGCTGACGGTCTCTGGGTTGACGCCGTCTGGCAGATCGAACTCCTGCCTGAACTCCTGACACCTGTAGGAGTACGAACCCTTCCCATCTTCCTTCTTCTTTTCCGTCTTCCCGCTCACCCTCAGCTTCCTGCCAACCTGTTTGACCGACAGATCCTCCGGGGAAAACTCCACCGTGTCCAGGCTCAAAGCAAAGATGTTTCCATCTTTCCCCAGTTCCTGGAAGGTGATGGGCTTGAAGGCCCCTGTAGAGCAGGAGGATTGGTCGATCTCCTCAAAAATCTTCTGGTGCAGTCTCTCCATGTATTGCATGCTCTGCCTCATCTCCTGCATGTGGCGGATCATCTCCTGCTCAATTTGGTAGAAGAGTGGTCGGGTCTCAGGCCACAGGCTGCGGATGGGCCAGTGTAGGTCCAGGAAAGGCCTCATGGTAGTTTGGGTCGGCTGGAAGACACTGGGACATAACATCCTGTGTGTGTTTGGTTGAGGTTGGATTTCTTATCTGCTGGTGCTGTCGGTGCTTTGTCTGAGAGATGTCCCATCTCCCCTGCTCTTTATATACATGGACACCCCCCACCCTTTCAACACGCCCTCAGCAGCCGCCGCTGCAGGAAAGTTCGAGACACATTCCTGTGTGTGTGTTCAGCTGCTTAATAAAGACTGTGACCGAGTCCTGCTACAGAAATAGAACAAAGCTGAGACGGTTGGCATGTGGCACATGTTTGTAGAGATGTCTTTATGAGGTCCATCACTTGCAGAAGTACAGACTTGTCCCCATATGTTTTTGTTCTTTAGTTTTTGTAGCACTAGTGGTCTTCAGTTCACAATATACAGACAGGAAATGGGCAGAGAGAGAAGAGGGAAGACATGCAGCAAAGATCCCAGAATCGGGAATCAAACGGCAGAAGGCTGTGTTTCATAGTTTTTGTATATGGTGTCCACACTCTACCTCTACACAACGCACTGCCCTTTTATATGTTTCTGAGTCTACGTGGGAGTACTAAGGAAAGCCAAAGTCTGTAAAAGCTTGTACTCTGTACTCCAACCTTCAGCCCATCCTAGTTTTTCATCACTTGTTTTTGATGAATATTAGAAGGTTCCAGAAGATATTGCCCGGGCTTCTATAGGGATATATGAAAACGTATCTTTAGATGTTTGATTCTCTGCAACTCAAGCAAACAACATGTTTGACTGTGTTCTTCAGTTGTCTATAGTAGAGTCACAATAATTCCTGACTGTTTTGACAATGTTCAGGTCTGGGGTCTTCAAATCCAGAGTTAAATGGGTTCCATTGTGCTTTTCTGCTTAGGTTTGACTTTTTATTGGAACATCCATTGTTTCCCAGTTTTAACCATCTAGCGTTTAAACATCTTTGTATTCAAATGCGCTAGTACTACTGTAAGTAAGTAAAACAGCCCCACAGCATGATGCTACCACCACCATGTTTGCCAGTTGGTACCGGTTAGTACTGTGTTCTTGGGTTTGAAAGCCTACATTGACTTGTACAGAACATCTTTTTTGTGGCCAAACAGCACAAACTTTGTCTCGGCATCAAACCTTACTCCAGAAGACATTTGACTTGTCCATGTGACTTTGAATACTTTGAGTAATTACTTTTTATTCAATAATTTAATAATTGCACAACAACCAATTTCAATCCATTTAAACTGCAAGAATTGGATACATAAGTTTTAAATTATTGCTGATTTTCTCTACTCCACACATAGTCAAATATATACACACATCCTGATATATGGTTAAACATCCCGCAGCCCTTTGGGGTTTAACTCCAGACTTCTTGTAACGGTCAACTACACTATCTCCCAAATGTAAGTACACCCCTCACATTCTTCTAAATATCTCATTATGTCTTTTCATGGGACAACACTAAAGATATATTTTGATACAATGTATAGTAGTCAGTGTACAGCTTGTATAACCGTTTAAATTTGCTGTCCCCTCAAAATAACTCAACTTATAGGGTCATTAACATCTAAAGCACTGGCAACGACAGCGAGTTTACCTCCAAGTAAAAATGTGCAAGTTGAGCTCAAAGTGTCAATATTTTGTGTGGTTAAACATATTTAGAAAAGTAATAAAAATGAAACTACAGCTGAAACCTGGCTGAATGTTGTGTCAGTCCATCTGTATGTACGCAAAGAAATCTCATTGACAACTAATACATTATTTTTAATGAGTAAAGAAATGCTTGTTTCGGTTATACACTTTAAAAAACCGTTTAAACAAATACTTAACAACAACCATGCTTTTTTTTCGTTTTTATTGAACTGTTTGGTTTTTATTTGAAACTTTTATTTTCTCTTTGTATTTTTGATTTTC
This sequence comes from Characodon lateralis, assembly GCA_036250325.1. Classification (NCBI taxonomy): domain Eukaryota; kingdom Metazoa; phylum Chordata; class Actinopteri; order Cyprinodontiformes; family Goodeidae; genus Characodon; species Characodon lateralis. The sequence goes on along the minus strand of JAHUTJ010025813.1, from coordinate 5,355 downwards.
AGCTGGCATGAAAATAATGCTGTAGAGACTGGTTTAGGTTTCTAAGACGTACTGAATATTTACGTTAAGTGAATTTACAAAGTGAATTAGTAAGATATATACAGAAACATTATGTCAGCTGTGTGAAAGAACCTCCTGCTTCAGCCTGAGTTTGTTTACTGTCATCATTCCTATTTTCACCAGCAGCCATGGCGCCTCCCCCTCTACCTTCACCGGCCAATCCCATCTGTTCCCGGTCTACTGTTGGCCAATCAGGTGACCGGTGTCAGTGGAAAAGCAGTGACGCTGCAGCTTCAGGTTTGAGACCTTTCTATGGTCTCCAAACTGAACTTGGTGACGGAGCTGCGGTCAGATGTTTCTGAAGCGGAGTCACAGAACCTTCTTTAGTTGATTTGGGAATAAAGAAATGTGTCGATCTATGATCTCCGGACCTAAACCAGGACAGATCGTTCACCATCTGTTGTCGGGGGATTAGCTTGATGCGGATGGGGCCCCCGGGGCCCCCTCGCTCAGGGAAAAATGATGCCAAACGGTGCGAGTTTCCATGAAGTAGTGAACTGAGGATTCTGGGTGGCATTTTATCATATTGTAGTTAATAGATTTAAAAAAGTGTATTTATCGAAAGCTGGTCGCAAACCTGGATTTAATCTGCTCTGTTCCTCCGCCACTTTGCATGGTCCCTCACAGGAAATATTCTTTCATCAATACCATTAAGTTAAGTTTGCTTCGTGGATTGTTTAACACAAAATTGCACTGTCTTTGCAAACTTTGTAGTAAAACATTTACACCTTCAGTAAAAAAAAGTGAGGCACAGGAGCAGGGAGTGGAAGAGGAGCTGCTGGGCCGATGGGCAGCAGAACCACGGCACTAACAGGTCGTCTGCCGGGGTGCAGCTTAGGAGCCTGTCCCGCTCTGTTTGGGGGAAGGACAAACTCATGTCGGAGCCCTGATGTGGAAGGAGTTTGATCCAGACTTTCGTACGGAGCCTGAGCTGTTTTCTCCACAGAGGAAGCCAGACTCCATCCTTCTTATTTGGAGATTTGTTCAGTGAATACAGCTTAATGCACATGGCCTCAGCTAAGTAATTGATGCTGGGCCACTGAGATGCCCCCCCTAGATGATTAATAAGGCACCTCTTAACTCTTTCCACCCCTGGTGTCACCCTGTGTTTTTAGGGGCCTTGAAGCGACTGTAGGCCAGCTTGGGTTGGTGTCCGGGCTGATAATTGATCCTCCTCCTGTCCCCATCAGGAAGAGAAGTTCACAGGCGGATGACCTCTGTCCTGCTGCTCGTCCAGAGAGCGTGCCTGACGGAGGGAGACCAGGTACTCAGCCAAATCCTGCACCTTATCCCCATCAGGTCCAAGAACTGGAGCCTGAAAGAAAGTACTAGAATACAAAACACAGCATGTAAAAATCTCAGTGTTAAAGCACATATACTGTATGATTAATGTGGCACTGCAGCTAATGAGTAGTCTACTCACAGGGTCCTGGTCTGCAACACGGCACCCAGCTGATGTTGCAGGACCAGAGGCTCCACTTGGCTTAGCAGGGCGGTGCAGAGGTGGGTGTAGAGGAGACTGGGCAGGCTGCCAATATGGAGGCAGTCCTTGGCTGGATGTGGATGGCTGTGGTGAGGATGGTGCAGAGAAAGAGGGGTCGGAGGCCTGGGGGATGCTACTGTGCATTGGGACAGTCCCGAAGGACTCAGAGGATGGGCACTGTCAGGTCCTCAGGTTCCTCCTCCACAAAGCTTTTGTCGTTTACCGCCTCATCGTCCATCACTCCACCAGCCGAACCTCTTCCTCTGGGTTATCCATGACAGTCAGGGATTGACCAGAATGACTGTACAGGTACTCCATGCCAAGAAGCTCCCCTGTAGAAGAACACGCATACGAAGCACAATACACACTATTAGTCAAGAACTTGAACTAAGTAAGTATTCAAACATGCACTGAATCACCTCATATCAGCAGTGGCGTAAAGTGAAGTGAAAAGTGGGAGTATGAATAGAAGGTTAAAAAAATAAGGTAAATTTACTTATCTTATGATACTACATGACTACATTTTAAAGCAGGTATCTACTCCACTACATTTTTGAATTGAATGAAGAGTAAAAAGTATTTTATTTAGTGGTTTGATTTAAACATTCATTTTCATAGTGACCTGTTTATGGGAAACAAAGTATTTCCAATCCGAAATATCACAATAATTAGTTAAGAAAACACCACCGGCTCATTCAGTGTCTGAACAGCTTTAGACCTGGTTTGATAACAACAATCATTCATCATGAATAATAAAAAATCTTTATAAAAATACAGCACATTTAACTCTTTAGAGTCTGAAGTACTTGTAGTGGTACAAGTGGTACATAAAGTAGAATTTTAATCTGATACTTTTACTACTACTGTGTTGCTTCTGTATATGTACTTTTACTTAAGGAAATCAAGTACTCCTTTTACCGCTGAATATCAGTGTTGAAGGTTTGTTGCAAGACATCGCCATAAGAAAACCATCGCTGCATTTCAAGATACATCCTTATAAATGTTTTTTCTTTAGTCAACACATCTGAGTTAACATTAATCGTTCTTGCCTGCTTGCCCCAGGAGGTTGGTACACTCGTCAAGGGCCTCCTCAGGATCTTACGGCTGAGTCAGTCCATTGCTCCCTCTCCCCGCTGCTGTAGGTCCTCAGCTCAGAGTTTCCTCTCACTGCTTCCTCAATCCGGTCCTGGTTCCAGCGCATCAGACCTTCCAGGAGGTACGCCTGGAAGTGGGGTCACTGGCACTGGTCCCTGCAGGTTAAATGAAGAAAATGACATATTACCTGCGTTCAAAATAAAAAAGACATAAAAAGGTAATCACCCACCTGAGATGAAGTGATTTAGGTGGAGGTGGAAGGACTCCAAGGAGGTGGAGCCACGAGCACACCGGTAGCACCAGAGGTCCACACCACCATTCTTCAGTGTCCCTGTCTTCAGGTACAAAGGGAAGCCCTCTGGGTCCTGAATACAGGCAATGGGTCTCTGCTGGTCTTTCCAGACCTGTTGAATGCAGTCATGGTCCAGCAATGGTACTCCCACAGTGTCCCTCTTCTTCTCAATGACCATCTCATCAATGAGCTCCTTGATCCTTCTCGCAGTCTCCTCTACTTCTCATGTCCTCTTGGGGCAGTGCAGCGCCAACTCCTTCCTGTTGACCGTCTGGTCCAGGGTCTTCTATGAGACTGGACCAACTCCTCTGGCCAGAAGCTCCCCTGTTTGGCCATCCGAAGAGCAGGAATATGTTCCAGGTCCAGCTTAAAGATGCACCTGGACAGAGTTCATTTTGACACGCTCCGTTTTAGTTTTAGACTTTTGTTTTTAACTTTTTAGTTAAAGTTATTTTTTAGTTATTATTATTTAGTTACTCTGATTTTAGTCAATGAAAATGCTATGCAAATTTAGTTAATTTAATCTACTATTAATTGATTATTCTAATTTAACCAATCAACTTACACTTATTTATTGAATACATTGTTTTACTCAACCATATTCAATGATATTCTCTCCTTCATGAAATTATTTGTAAAACATTGTTTGGGAGGGCTGCACGGTGGTGCAGTTGGTAGCACTGTTGCCTTGCAGCAAGAAGGTCCTGGGTTCGATTCCCGGCCAGTGGTCTTTCTGCACGAAGTTTGCATGTTCTCCCCGTGCATGCGTGGGTTCTCACCGGGTACTCCGGCTTCCTCCCACAGTCCAAAGACATGCCTGTTAGGTTAAATTGCCCTTAGGTGTGTGCATGGTTGTTTGTGTGTTGCGCTGCGATGGACTGGCGACCTGTCCAGGTGAACCCTGCCTCTCACCCATAGACTGCTGGAGATAGACACCAGCTCCCCACGACCCACTATGGAAGCAGCGGTAGAAAATGACTGACATTGTTTGGGATTTACAGTAATACTAAATAACAGTAGAATTCATTATGTAATATTCTACCATCTCATCAGTTTTAACTTTGTTGTGCTACCAACAGCATTAAGCACACAAACAAAAACCTCTTTAGGCTGGACATAAATCCAATTAAATATTTTGGATACTTAAAAAATGTTGACAAATTTATTAACAAAAAATAGCAGTAGTTGGTAGCTACAATACCAAGTTTAATTTCTGTTTTATTTGGCGGGGGTTGACAATAAGAAATATTAGGCGTTTGATTAGATGTTTAATCAATCATTAATCAATTATGATCATAACTGCGATCCAAATATCAATTAAAAATACTGTATTCAACTGGGCACAACGTGATACTGATGCAAACGTGACCATATTAATGTACAATAACAAGCGTATATCGTTACTATATCATTGACAAGCTGCTCCTCTTGCGCTACAATCTCTTAACCAACAGGTAAAACGGAGATGGACCACACAGAAAAACTAGCATTAGGTTCTGTCGTTGTTCGATGAACAAGTCCAATGAGGTATATGAACATGACGCTACTGATATGCAGAGTTGTTTTTAATCAAATGTTGTGCTAACAGGATAAACCTAGAATCCGTCATAGCTGTTAAAAAGGAAAATGTTTAAACTTTCTCGTAAAAGTCCAGACGGTTCTTGATGAACCGGCGACAGCTTCCCAAGTTCCTCACCAGACTTTATAAAGCATTCAGAAGGTGGAACGTGATTGGTCAAACGCCCACCAGCTCGGGATATGGTTGGTCCACCGGAATATGAGGCGGTCACGGATTGGCTGGTTAGGTTTACTTTGTGTTGATTATGAATTTATTTTGGTCTCACATTAGGAAGCTGTAGCGGGTTCGATGCCCGCATGCTGCAAATGTTTTAATATTTTCATTTTCTGACATTATTCTGCTGAGATTTGGCCTCAGAGCGATTCGTGTTCTGAAATGCGCAGCTAGCCAGAAACTTACAATTAAATTCTCACTTTTTCTCCTCCGCTGGCCTCAGATCTGTATGAACGCATAAAGCAGAGGTGTTGAGCAGGTTATAGGAACATCGGGTGCAGGACGTGAAGCTCTTTATCCCAAAGCTTTTAGCTTCTTCTATAATACGACAGCCACGGCTTTTATAATAAAGAAGAAGAATTGCTGTTCCAGATGACCTAAATCCAGACGTTTTAAACTTGACAATAAATCCTTTTTGTCTTCAAATAAAGTGAGACAAACAGACATTTACACTCACCGGCCCCTTTATTAGGTACACCTTGCTAGTACTGGGTTGGACCATCTTTTTCCTTCAGAACTGCTTTAATCCTTGGTGGCATAGAGTCAACAAGGTACTGGAAACATTCCTCAGAGAGTTTGGTCCATATTGACATGATAGCATCACACAGATGCTGCAGATTTGTTGGCTGCATC
>JAHUTJ010025812.1:0-21153 GCA_036250325.1 Characodon lateralis | reverse complement strand
GTGAAATTGATTGTCAATCAGTGTTGCTTCCTAAGTGGACAGTTTGATTTCACAGAAGTTTGATTTACTTGGAGTTATATTGTGTTGTTTAAGTGTTCCCTTTATTTTTTTGAACAGTGTATTTTTCCCAGGCATTTCTCGTTGGGAGGAGACCATGAGGAAGACCCAGAACTAACTGGAGGGACTATATGCCCTGTCTAGCCTGGGATCCCCCAGAATGAGCTGGAGGATGTCGTCAGAAAGAGGGATGCCCCCGCAACTTGATCTTGGATAAGCGGAAGACAATGAATGGATGGATGGACGAATGGATATCCTCTTGCTACTTTCAGAAAGTACTTATATGTTACATATTAAAACAGATCAAGGTAGGCAAAAGGTGTGGTCTGCAACTTTGCAAGATTGCAAAAAAAGCGAGAAAACAGAGATCACAACCTACAACAAATTATAATCTTAAGGACATGTAAATTAAAATACTAGATGGGTGGACATTTCTCTTTCTCTTTAGGGGGGTATAAATTCTGGCAGTGGGGAATTAAATAATAAACCTTGTGTTAGAAAAGATGTTTTGTTTAATGTTTAATCACAGCTGTGATGAGGACTGTAGCCTCCAAATATGGGTTGCGCACTCCACTGCTATGCCATGCACAAACAGAAGACATGTTTGACCTAAACCAAATACAAATCCAAGAAAAGAATCGCATACCAAAGAAGTTTAAAAAACATTTTTTTTATTTCCACCGGTCAAAAGGTTTGCTTTGTGTTTACAACTATTTACATTGTACATAGATTCTCACTGAAGGAATCAAAACTGAGAATGCACACATATGGAATTATGTAGCAAACAAAAATTGTAAAATAACTTTAAATATGTTTTATATTTTAGATTCCTTAAAGTAGCCGCAATTTGCTGATGACTGAAATATTAACCTCTGGTCGTCTCTTAATGAACCTCTGGAAAGTTCTTTCAAGACTCTTAGGAAAACCATTTCCGATGACCACCTCATGAAGCTCATGGTGAGAAGGCCAAGAGAGCAAAGCAGTCATCAGAGCAAAGGGTGGGTATTTATTAATTTTCTAAGGAAAAAAAAAGCATGCTCGCTGAGTGGAAGTTCTGGTGCTGCTCAGAATGCCCATCAGAATGTAACTAGATGCATATGTGCTGCAGCAGGACCTGGTCAGCACCATGTGTTCTAACAGAGGGTTCTTGAGAAAATGTGAGACTATCAGTAAAAACATTAAAACTGAAGCAGACTGGACCCTGCCTGCAAACATGATAATGACCCAACATAGCAAGAAATCCACCAAGGACTGGCTGACAATTAACAAGTACCGTACAAAGTTATTAATCTTCATAGAGTGTGACTGCTTTTCTGCCACCAAATGATTCTTTGACACAGCATGCGGTATCATAAAACTTTGGATGGGTATGTTTGACTAACAGCTTAGCTAAATGCAGCCAGATGTGAGCTCCGTGCATTTTACTGAATAAACAGAAATAATGTGATCACGTGCAGAGTGGACACAGACAGAGCATGGCATGAAAGCCACTGTAAGATAGAGCTGCACAACCAACATAAGATAGCAACCCCCACCCACCAACAGAACAGACACACTCCAAACTTATCACTTGATAAACTGTCATAATGTTTGTAAAAGAAAGGTTTATTGATGGCTCAGTGTGAAACAGCTGTCATTTAAAAAACAGAAAATATCATCAGCATCCTGAGCTAAGACTGGCTGATATTTATAGTGCCTAATTAATGGGTCCATAAAAGTCAGAATGTTATTTTTCTGCATAGGTTTTCATAATAATACATAGTCATTTACAATTGGAAGCAAAAATGACATACTAACAGCACTCAGATCCACTCACCCCTGCCATCCCCTCTCACTCCCCCTTCATCACTCTCTCTGGGCCATGCAGTCTCTCATCACTCTCTGTCTGGATTGTTTTGTAGAGTGGAGTGACAGATGTGGCAGCCATGAACCCTGCTCAGCACACAGCTGTATGTCAACAAACTGTTATATCTGCCAGCTGTGTGTGTGTTCATGGTGGGAAGGAAGGCTGCAGAATTCCCTGTCAAGATCTATATGAAACAACAAACAGGGAACTTTCTTTGCAATTGCAAAACTAATTGAAAATTCTACACGTATAGCCAAAACATTTGCCTTCTGCTTCTCCACCTGACCACAGCCTCTCAGTGGAGGCAAGGTAAGAGGAGTTTCACGACCATGAATATAATATTTCAGTGTTTGATCTTTGAGTCACTTCATTGTCACGATGTCCTTGTTTCATCATGTAGGAAAATCCATTGTATTCCATTGTACAATTGTATTGTAAGTATGTTCATTTGTGAGATACTGTCATTATGGCATACATATACATTCCCGTGTTTTCTAAAAAGTAAAGGAACACTTTTGATCAGAGCATAATATTAAGTCTGGTTAGTTGTAGAGGGGGGTTGTGTTTATCATGATTCTTAGGTTTTTGAGTTTTAGTTTTCTGTATGTTTCTTTCAATGCAGTCTGTGTTCTCAGTCTTACTATTTTAGCTAATCCCATTGTTTATTTATTTCCATGCTTAGTCTGTACATTAAGATATTCTCTGTTGGATTACCTTCTTATTTTCCCCTCTAATCTTCTGCCTCATTTTTCCCCCTGCCTTCATTGGTCTCAGCTGTTTCTCGTATTCACCTGATTACTTACAACAGATCTCCGTACCTTCTGTCCTGCATATAGCTGCCTGATTTTTCAATGTGATTTGTCGGTTTCCTCCGTTGGCTTTTCCATGTTAGAACTGCTCCATATGTTCTGTTTCTGCTCTCAGTGTTGTCCTTGTGCCCATGTAAGTTTCCTTTCATTGTTCTTGATTAAAACTTCTTCTTTTTTTTTTTTTTTACCGTGTCCTGTCCGGCAGAGTAGCGCTCAGAATTGTTGTCTGAGTGCCAAGAAAAAGCCCAACAGATTTACTTTCAGCATTACAGCTGATGCTTTAAAGCTCTGCTACCGGAGAAGAGCAACCTAAGTGCAGAGGCCCCAGGGAGCTGCAGCGACGAGCCCACAGGCCCTACTGGCAAGTTTCTACACCCGAACAGATCCAGCCATGGACCTAGACACCCGAGGACATATCATCCCCCAAGCAGAGGCCTGACAAAGCCCAGGGGTCCGGGCGCTGACAAGCAGCCACCAGGAGTGAGCCAGCACACACCAAAGCACCCAGCACCGGATACCGAGAACCACAAATACACCAGCGGGCAGAGACACCAACCACTGGCAGGTAGTGTGGCAAGGAGGATATAGGCCCCACATTTGATCGGGGGCCTAAACTGGTCCAGGAGGGGGAACAACCCAAGACCCAACCTGACACAAAAAAAGGCCACACACAGTCACAATCACACATTTCCACCCTCATGCGTACACATAAAAATACTCACACCCATGCACCCAACATAAAAACAAACAGCAATGGACGTCATACACTCACTCACACTCCCCATATATACTCTATACTCCCAGGTCCAGGTACTGATACCCCATAGGGACAACCAGCCTCCGGACCCAGGAGGTGGTCCTCTTCCCTCTGGGAGTGGAGACAGGCAGACCACCCCAGCACCTAAACCTGGACTCCGAACCCCCACCCCAGTCCCCAATGACCCCCTTCCTCATCCAGAGAGAGTACAAAAGAGGGGTCTACATGGTCCAAACCAGCCCGCCAACCAGAGAAGCCACAGAATAAAATAGTCCCAACCCCCCAATGAATTCCGATACCAACCCCATGAGCCCCCCACCCCCAATGAACACCAACCTGAATTTTCCCACAGGGCCACCACCAACCAGGACAAAGATATCGAACACATGCCCCCGAGCCCAAACGCCATGAATCCCCTCCCCACAGCACATGGGCACACCCTCACAAGTGAGCTTCATCCCCGAAAAGCCGATGAAGCAACACTCACACAGCGCAAGCTCCACACACAACCCCACTCCAAGCACCCCAGCCGCTCCCTCTCCCAGCCTCCGACCCCAGACAGCAAACAGCAAACGGGGGTGTGAAAAGACTCCAAGCCTATCTTCGCCTGCTTAAATGTGGTGTTGATGCGTGTTGTTGTAGTGTGCATTTAAAAAGAACAACAGGTGGGGAAGAGGGTCTGCCACCCCCCCACCCAAAACCATCAATGTCTACATGCAACTTAACCCTTAGAGGTGAGCGCAGGCACCAGAGGTCACACCCAAGGCCCTACATGTGAATGCCATTAAAAAGTTCTGAGTGTCTAAGTTGTACAGTAAAATTGGGGCACAGGTTGCCATGGGACCACAGAGATGGAAAACCCTTGCGGCACTGAAATGACGCACCTGCACCCCAAGGCCATACATGAGTGGTAGTGTGATGGAGTGGGCAGACAAGCAAACCCCACCTCAGTACAAGGCAGAGAAGCCCGATGCATGGGCCAGTGACGCCCGCCCTGCAGCACCCACACACTGGGGCCAGAGCCGCCACGTGCAGGACCACCACCCCAACACCACAGCACGCCATACAGCGAAGGACAGAAGGCAGCAATGAGCACCCAAAGCAAAAGTCATTCACAAAGCCCCCACCATGCAAATGCGCCCCCACCAGCCGTCCAAAAACAAAGCCCCCTGCAAAAGTGCACCCCTGTCAGAAGAAGACCCACAGCATCCAAGTCCAAGTTCATGGTCAACACCCATACCCCTGCCAGAAGTATATATACATTGCACTGTATCATTATTTTTAGCTGGAGGACTCAAAAAAGTTACAGTATTGTTTTATGTAATCATGTGTAACCTAAATCCAATGAAGTTGGGACATTGTGTAACGGAAAGAAAAACAGAATACAAACATTTGCAAAACCTATTCAACCTATATGTAATTAAATACACTACATAGACGATATATTTAATGTTCAAACTGATGAACTTTATTGTTTTTTGCAAATATTCACCCATTGAATTTGATGCTTGAAACAGGTTCCAAAAAAGCTGGAACAGGGACAACAAAAGTCTAGAAAGCTTGAGGAATGTTCAAAAAAACATCTGTTTGGAACTTTCCATGGGGAACAGGTTAATTGGAAACAGGTGAGTGTCATGATTGGGTATAAAAGGAGTATCCCTGAAAAACTCTTTCGTTCACAAGCAAGGATAGGGATAGGTTTGCCACTTTGACTCTCAACATACAATTTCAAGGAATGTAGGGATTTTTAAAATCTACAGACTATAGTATTATGAAAACATTCAGATCTGGAGAAACCTCTGCATGCAAGCATCAAGGGCAAAAACCAACATTGAATACAAAGCTTCAACAATTAGTGTCCTCAGTTCCCAAATCCTTCCTTCACACCAAATACCCTACTAACATTGTGAAATCCTTCATGCCCCAGGAAACACCTATTTTGATTCCTATGCACTATATTGTGCATAAAGTCTTGCAGCCTCTTCACGAGGACTTTACGCAAAGTTTTAAGGTCTGAATTTAACAAACCTTTTGGCCTCATGTTTTCATATCCACTGCTGGGTCTTTCTGGCTTCAGTAAGATGATGTCAAAGCCTGGACCATTGACTTGGGAAGGCTCCCGCTGTGGTGTGCTTCCAACAACAGTTCTAGCACTGCCTTTGACAACTTTGTTCAAAATTCTTTATACAGTTTGCTTGGAAGTCTATGTGGACCTGCCTTTTGCCTGGGTTTCATTGCTGAAAATGCTGATCTTTTACTGTCTAAGTTCTGCTTCCATCTTCTGTCGATGCTTAGCTGGGATAGTTGGTGCTCTAAATTTATTCTGAAACTCATCTTAGGATCTGTGGTTAAGTCTAATATGAAAATTGTATAGATTATCATAGTATTTCCTGAATTAATTATTTAGTTCAACAGGTTCTACTACTGTATCACCATTATTATTTTTGATGGCTGTGATATTCTTTTGCCAAGCTATAGAAACCCACTAGGTCTATTTCCTTGATCAGAACATGTTTGATTAAGTCTTGTTCAAAACAACCCTATCTGCAGACAATTTATTTTAATCTGCTCTTACTAGTAGCAAGTATTTCTCTAATGTGGACCTCCTATTCCCAAATATTCTCTTTTCTTAATCTTGAATTCTGGGCTCTCTCTGTTTCCTTTACATACAAAGTTTTCTTCACTTGAAAGAATCATAACTAGTGCCCTCTGAAATTAGCTTTAAAAACATCCTACTTGATGCCAACTGTTGTTTGTGTCAGATTGTTAATAAAGTAGATGTGGGGAAGATAAAGACTTTTTTCCCCACATATTTAAGAAAGTCATCATCCCCTAACCATTTTTTATGTAGGCACCACCTATGGGGATTTTCTTCAACCAGATTCTTATCAATGCACAACAGCAAGCAAGGTCGTTAAACTGATGTCACTATGCTGCCATAATGACAGTGTTTTCTTCTGGAAATTAAACCTGCTGAGCTCAGAAAATAGTTTATATGTGAAAATATCTGAAAAAATACTGAAGTAACAGGAGTTAACTGTATCAGCAGACTTCAAATGTTTCAAATATCAGATTAATCTCCTCCAGACTGATAAATAGCTGTTCTACTTTTGCTATGTGTTTTATCCACACCTGTAGACCTATCCATAACTGTATTCAATGTGTAATTTCAGTTGCCAATAATAATATATTCTCCTGGGATGGAGGAAAGCCTGAGAAAATGAGATTGTAATTATAAACTTGGTTCATCTGTATTTGGATTTTTTGAAAAAAATGGTTACCTGAATGATCAGACACCTGCTAAATGTATTCCTTTCTTACATTAGTAATCTGCAAGGGCATTGAGGTAGGGATAAAGGTCATAACTCCCATAAACTAATTTAAAACATGCTGCTGTATTTTCTTTGCCACATCCTGGCAGTTAGTGTTCTTTCCTCCTTTAAAGTAAGACTTCGAGGTTGCCTTGACTTTGTTCTCTTACAAATAAAATCATCATATAAAAACAGCCTTTTGTATTTACTCGAGCTATCTTCGTCTGATATTTACATTACTTTGTTGATCTGAAACATTTAATTGGGACAAAAAAGCAAAAACAGAAGAAATCTGTAAGGGAGTGAATACTTTTTCACAGTACTGTATCTCACCAACAGTTTAGCAGGAGCAATAATGTCATGTTTGAGTCCAAGGCTCCTCAGCTGCAAACACACCAAGTCGTATTGCTTGCAATGTTTGTGCACATCTACAGCAAGATCATTGCAAAATCATGCCTGTTGGTAGAACCTTCTTCTTGTTACTAAGGAGCCTTCTCCACCAGAAGCTTAACCTTCTAATTTAGGAATGTCATTATCATGGAAAAAAGCAGGGATCCAATCCCTCTGCTTCCTCTGGAAGGTTAACCTCAAAGTGTTAAGCCAAGAGCTTGTTTCCATGTCAATGTGTTTATCTTCTTGGGGTTCGTATTTTTGTTCTATGGCCTAAACCATCTTCTGTAATCCCTTCTGTGTATCTTCCACTGCTGACAGATGTACATCAGCATGTGTGATCCTTTCAATTCAGTCAGTGTTCTGCCTGTCTCATTGATAGTTATTTTAATATCCTTGAGTCTGCCAGCAACTGATTTTAAGCTGCTAATAACAGACAGTGATTCCTCTTTAACCTCTGCCAATTCCCCTATACCATGCACCAGGGCTCCAGCGGAAAAGGATTTTAAATGGTTTTAATTAATGGTTTCATTTACTAACCGAATTAAGCTATCTAAACTGAGATGGCCTTGTGTAAAAAGGTCATTGCCCTTCTCTGCTAAATCATGAATTAGGTTTGATTTCAGCTTCAACACAAAAAGCCGATTGGGTACAGAGCTGTGGAAGCAATAAACCAAATAAATGGAACCTGTTCAACAAGATGAAGTACATTAAAACATCCAAATACCAACACATCATGCCCCGAAGCTGTCATAATGTGTGTTGAAGTAGTACCCAAATGCAGAGCGTAGTGGATTAGATGAAACAAAGAATAATAACAGTCTTACAAGATGACCAGGTACAGGTGTGAGACATGGGCAGGTGGATAACAGGAGCATGGCATCAAAGGACATGGAGCCAGGCAGCAAACAGGGTAGTAACCAGGAGGAACCAATGGAGAATAATGAAACCAGGGAGTATAAAAAACCAGGTAGGCTGGAAAATGGACCAATGAGCACAAGGAGTTAATCAGAAAGGAATGAGACGCAGCTGGTGGAAGAGGGACTGAAATGAATTGAAGGTGAGTGACTAACTAATACAGATTAGCATGGAGTGCAGGGAGGTAACTGAAAACATCTAAGTGAAATGAAACTACCAAAAAAACATATACACAAGCAGATCATGACAGAAACATAGTCATGGACGTCTATTAGCTAAGCAAAATCTTGTGAGAGCCTGGGACTTTAGTTCTGTTTTTTATCGGTCAAATTAAAAACATTAGAAAAGATAAACACTGAGCTTTAATATAATAAAATGTAACATTAGTATCACAATAATCCAGTCTGACTGCTTCTTGTCTTCCCGCAGTATATTTTAAAATCACCCGTCACTGAGTTTAAGTAGGTCAATGTGCTGCTTGCAGCTATTCTAACAGCTAATTATTTACCATTTAATCCATAAATCGTGCTCTAAAAGCTGTGCTCCACTCTGGGTTTCCAGCAGATCATTATTGTAAAGCATTCACAAACACACCTGGTTGTTTAATAAACTAACATGTATATAGAACATCCGTTTGCAGGGATACTGGGATAAATAATATTACTTGTGTAGTTAGTTGTCTCCATGCAGTAGGATTTTTCACAAAACACAGAATAAAAACAATAAATGAATGAGATGTTTCTAATGACGTGGCTGTGATTTGGCTCTCGATTGGTGGAGAGGCAAACCGGTTCCTTTAGAGAAGCTGTATAGAACATGCTGTAGCACCAACTTTGGTTAAGAACTGCACCCTCTTTGGTGGAAAAGCCCAGAGCGAGCGCTGTCATCCACAATCCTTCCCAGGAGTTCTATCTAAATCATCTTAAAAGCTCATCCATGACTCATCGAGGAGGTCACAGAAGAATCCAGAACAATATCTAGAGCCCTGCGGACCTCAATGCCTCAGTTAAGGTCAAAGTTCATGATTTAACAACAAGAAAGAGAGACTGGGCAAAAGGGTGGACCAGTTATCCCAGAGGGCGTTTTAACTTCATTATAATGAAACCATCACTTGAAAATTGTAGTTTGTATTTTCTCAGGTTATCTTTGTCTGATATAATGCATCGGCAGTGTGCATTATCACCAATCTTGGGAACAAGGTTTATTTTCCCTTTACACAGGTTAAAATGGACTAATTTTGTTAGGACATGAGCAAGGTAGGACCCCAGAATGCAGACGAGCAGGCAGCATGACGATAGGTAAAAAGGATTTAATGACTAAAAAACAAAAACTCACTCTCAGAAGAGGCAGGAACGAAACAATAAATGGGCTGGCAAGACAGACATGGCATGACCCGAAAAACAAGACATGAGCAAGATCTGAAAATGTTTCCGCGATGAATAACTGAACAGGTGTGTATTTATGGAGCGTGACCAGGTGAAACAAGAAGACAGATTAACTAGGTGCAGGTGAACCAAATAAAGTTGATTGACAGGACAAAACGTGGCTTGAGCAGAACAGAAACTCTTGAATACAAACTAACAGAAACTAGAAAAACATGAAACTAAAGCAAAACCAGGAAAATAATAAACAGAAGCATGATTCAAAAACTTAATTGTGACAGACCAACAAAACCCAAAAACACCCACAAATCATAACAAATTTATGTTCATAACTCACCTAAAAACGCTAACATCACATCTCACTATGAACAAGGTCTGGTTGACCTTCTGGTTGAAGGTTATTATCATTAACAAAAACTATCGAAATAACGAAAACTAGAAGTAAAAAAACATTTTTGTTAACTGAAATAAAAATAAAAACGAGACTTTGCAAAAAAATGAAAACGTGTTCACAAAACTAACTAAAATTAACTGAATTTATAGAGATAATGTGCTTAGTTTTCATTTGTGTGTCTCATGCATAAGTATGAAGTCTAGTCTCGGGTTGTTGTTGTTTTTTTTTTTTCTCGCTGTGCCG
Organism: Characodon lateralis; assembly: GCA_036250325.1. Lineage (NCBI taxonomy): Eukaryota > Metazoa > Chordata > Actinopteri > Cyprinodontiformes > Goodeidae > Characodon > Characodon lateralis. The sequence goes on along the minus strand of JAHUTJ010025812.1, from coordinate 11,046 downwards.
CATTCCGCCAGCAGATGGCAGGTACGTCAGTCAAGTCATCTGTGCGGTCTGTCCACACCTAGCGTCATGTCAGCAAAACTTGGGAGAAAGCGGCGGAGTCCAAATTGGGATTACTTTGAATATGACTGCGTTTTAGACAAAACCAAGTCTTGTTCTGTAGGGTGACCAGACGTACCCGATTAAGACGACCTGTCCCTGACTAAAGCTGGCCACGGAAATGTCCACGATTTTAGCGTTTTGTGAATGAGAAAGGTTGTGTGTAGACTTACTGCGGTAGCCGGGGGTATAAACCCGAGTGAACATGTTGCGCGCAAAAACTCATTTTGCGGTAGCTAGTCACGCTGCTGTTAATGTTACAGACAGAGTAGAAGAAGAGCTGAGTGAGCCGCCTTGGACTGAGCTGATCCTGGCCGTGATGAAGGTTTTTTTCGCGTTAGGAAGAGACCTTCATGAGGACCACATAATCGAGGCATGTGACGTCACCCAGTACGGTGGAGCTGGGTTCCAATCCTGGAGCCAGGCCTGGGGTCGCGACTCGTCGGAGAGTGCCTGGTGGCTGGTTTTGAGCTACGGGCCGAGCAGTAGTGCGGAGAACCTGGCCTTATTGGCATCCCTGTCGGGGGTGCTGGATAGTGCCCCTCCCTGGGACTCCATTATTCTGCTGGGGGACTTCAGTGACCACATGGCAAATGATGGTGACACCTGGAATGGCGTGATAGGAATGGCCTCCCCGATCTGAATCTGAGTGGTGTTTCGATATTGGACTTCTGTACTACTTACGGATTGATCATAATGAACACCATGTTCAAGCATAAGGGTGTTCATCAGTGCACTTGACACGAGGACACCCTAGGCAGGAGGTCGATGATCGACTTTGTTGTTGTGTCATCAGACTTTCGGCCGCATGTTTTGGACACTCGAGTGAAGAGAGAGTCTGAGCTGTCCACTGATCACCACCTGGTGGTGAGTTGGATCCGCTGGAAGAGGAGAATGCTGGACAGACTTGGCAGGCCCAAGCGCATAGTGAGGGTCTGCTGGGAATGTCTGGCAGAGCCCTCAGCCAGGGGTGTATTCAACTCATACCTCCGGGAGAGCTTCGACCAGATTGCGGGGGATGTTGGAGACATAGAGTCTGACTGGACTATGTTCTATGCATCTATTGTCGATGCTGCTGCCCATAGCTGTGGCCGTCATGTCTGCGGTGCCTATCGCAACGGCAATCCCTGAACCCGGTAGTGCACACCGGCAGTAAGGGATACTGTCAAGCTGAAGAAAGAGTCCTATCGGCTGTGTTTGGCTTATGGGACTCATCAGACGGCTGACGGGTACCGTGAGGCCAAGTGTGCCGCGGCCCGGCCTGTGGCAGAGGCTAAAACCCGGGCCTGGGAGGAGTTCGTTGAGGCTATGGAGAAGAACTACCAGTTGGCCTCGAAGCCATTCTGGCAAACTGTCCGACGTCTCAAGAGCGGGAAGCAGTGCTTTGCCAACATTGTTTACAGTGTGGGTGGGGAGCTGCTGACCTTGACTGGGGACATTATGGGGCAGTGGAAGGAGTACCTCGAGGATCTCTTCAATCCTGCTGTCACGCATTCCCTGGTGGAAGCAAACGCTGGGGCTAGGGGTTGGACTCTTTCATCACCCAGGCTGAAGTCACCGAGGTGATTAAAAAGCTTCACGGTGGCAGGCTTTGGGGGTGGATGAGATCTGCCCTGAGTACCTCAAGTCTCTGGATGTTGTGGGGGTATCATGGTTGACACGCCTCTTCAACACTGCGTGGCGGTCGGGGACAGTGCCTCTGGACTAGCAGACTGGGGTGGTGGTCCCCCTTCATAAGAAGGGTGACGGGATGGTGTGTCCATACTATAGGGGGATCACACACTTCAGCCTCCCTGGTAAGGCCTACGCCAGGGTATTGGAGAGGAGAGTCCAGCCGATAGTCATACCTCGGCTTTAGCAGGAGCAGTGTGGTTTTCGTCCTGGCTGTGGAACACTGGACCAGCTCTACACCCTCTGCAGGGTACTTGAGGGTTCATGGGAGTTTGCCAAACCAGTCCACATGTGTTTTGTGGACCTGGAGAAGGCATTCAACTGTGTCCCTCGTGGTGTCCTGTGGGGGGTGCTCCAGGAGTATGGAGTCGGGTTCCTTTATTAAAGGCCATGCAGTCTCTGTACAAGCGGAGCAGGAGTTTGGTCTGCATTGCCAGCACTAAGTCAGACCTGTTCCCGGTACATGTTGGACTCCGGCAGGGCTGCCCTTTGTCACCGTTCCTGTTCATAACTTTTATGGACAGGATGTCTAGGCGCAGCCAAGGGCCGGAGGGGGGTCTGGTTTGGGGACCAGTGGATTTCGTCTCTTATTTTGCAGATGATGTGGTCTTGCTGGTCCCCTCCAGCCAAGACCTACAGCATGCGCTACGGCGGTTCGCAGCTGAGTGTGAAGCGGCTGGGATGAAGATCAGCTCCTCTAAGTCCGAGGCCATGGTTCTTGACCGGAAAAGGGTGGTTTGCTCTCCTCAGGTTGGAGGGGAGTTCCTGCCTCAAGTCGAGGAGTTCAACTATCTTGGGGTCTTGTTCACGAGTGAGGGGAGAATGGAGCAGGAGATCAACAGACGGATCGGTGTGGCTGCCGCAGTCGGTCTACGTTCCTACCCTCACCTATGGCCATGAACTTTGGATTAAGATCGAAAGAACGGGGTCCTGAATACAAGCGGCTGAAATGAGCTTCCTTCATTGGGTGGAGAGGCACTCCCTTAGAGATCGGGTGAGGAGCTCGGCCATCTGGGAGGACCTCAGAGTAGAGCCGCTGCTCCTCCACATCGAGAGGAGCCAGTTGGGGTGGCTCAGGAATCTATACCGGATGCCTCCTGGAAACCTTCCTCGGGAGGTGTTCCAGGCACGCCCCACCGGTAGGAGGCCCAGGGGACGGCCCGGGACACGCTGGAAGGACTATTTCTCTCAGCTGGCCTGGGAACGCCTTGGGATTCCCCCGGACAAGCTGGAGGAGGTGTCAGGGGAGAGGAACGTCTGGGTGTCTCTACTGAGCCTACTGCCCCCACGACCCGGTCCCGGATGAAGCGGAAGACGACAGATACGAGTACGACGAGTTATGAGTTGTTTTGCTAATTCATTATAGTGATTTGTGAACTGAGGCTGAGGCTGTTTTCCAGTCAGTTTGGACATATGAAAGTTACTGAAAGGAGTCAGTAGAAAGGAAAGCGAATGAGGCAAGAACTGCATGAACTGAGAATGATGAGGAGGGAGAGAGAATCACCTGATTAAATGTACATTTCTTCTGTTGTATGAGCCTCTAGCTTGAAGTAAAAATATTTGTTTTTTTGTTTTTGCTAAATATGGCAATTTTGGTATTTCATCAACTGAGGAAAATAGTTAAATTATTAAAGAAAAGTTAATATTTAAAGGATTATCCTAGTTTCCTAGTATCTAAAAATATACAAATACTAAAGGGTATCTGAAACAAAAATCCCATTTTATTTGTTAAATTGTAATTTTTCAGTATGTTATACGCTCTAATGTTTTTGGAGAGGATTGTGAATATATTATTTCTCGGTTTTCAATAGTGAACATCTGATACAAGAGAAGGGAGGAATAAAATAGAAAGACTGTAGAAAAAAGAGTGAAAGAACTGAGGAAAATTGGAAGAGTTGTAAGGAGAGAAAAAAATGATACAAAGAAGTGTAAAGCTAAGAGCAGAAGAGTATTAGAAAAAGGAGGAGAGGAAAGAAGACAGATATTGCTACTGCTATTTATTTGTTTTATTGCTCTTAGGAAATGCTAACAACAGTGTGAATAGACTTTCCTGCTATTACACTTGATTTTTATAGATTATTTTAATAAATATTTTAAAATAAATGAAACTGTAACTGTACCAATGTTTTCATTATATATTGATAACATTTATTTATTTTAATCTCTGTGCTGGAAATGTCACCGGATTTGATTTCAGAAAAAACACTAAAACTATAACTGAAACGAATAAAAACTAAACTGAAACTAAGCATTTTCAAATAATAAAAACTAAACTAGCAAACAAATGCTAAAAACTAATTAAAACTAAAATAGAATTGAAAATATGAAGTCAAAACTATATAAAAATAAAAACTAATGAAAATATAAAACTATTAAAACCTTGATTCCTCGTTAAAAAATTCATAATTTAAAAAAGGCCATTGTTCATGTAAATATAAACTGCACTCATGAAAGCAAATCAATTAAACAGAGATGAAAACTTAATGAAGGTGTAACTCCTTTGTGCTGCTATACATTTCGTGAATGTTTAATGTTTAATACCCGCTTAAAGGTTGTTATTTTAGAAAGGTACTTTTAATCTGATGAACGAGTCTCATTGGAACACATTCTCTAATTTATTGAATATGACTGTTTTTGGCAAGATATAAGAAGATCTCATGACTCACTCAAATTCCATACTAGTGATTCTGTTTATGTTGAGTCCACAGAAATGGAAAAGTTTGTGAATTTGGCTACATTATTTATTACACACTATATGTCAGCACATATAGAGGGGAGATGCAAACAAAAATAAGAGATTCCCCTGGAAATAAAAAACATGGAATAATAAAATAAATAAAAAAAATTATTTTCCTTTAGAGATAGAAGAGATGGAGAATGACTGGTCACTGTTAGACAGCCAGGAGTGGGGGCCAGGTGGGCTGAGGACTGAAAGGAGAGCAGAGCATGGTGTTCACATCACATGCTGGGATGAGGTGGGAAGCTGGACAGGTTTAATGCACTCCCTAAATGATTGTTTCACTGAGCGTGTCAGCTCATAGTACAATGCCATTTAGGGCAACACACATCTTTCATAAAACAAAAGCTATTAAGAAGATTGGTTAGTTGTAAAAAAATATTTTGCAATTTGAGAACTGATGTTTAACACCAGGAAATACACCACCTTGTTGCCCAGCCTGCAAATGCTCACATTAACCTCTTTTGGTCCTTACATGAACCACTTTCTTATAGGAAACGATTTCATTATCAGGCCCTGCAACAATGCAAGCCATGAAGGAAGTGTCTTATCAGACATCTATTGTGTACCCTAGCTCCAACACACACCACAGCTAACTGTTTCTGTCATATTCTACACATACTCATATACACAGAACAACTGACCTCATTTTCTGTTTAGCTATACTTATGTCCCATCTTATACTGTCAAAATGCTTCTAAAGTTAAAATCAATCTAAAATACTTCCCTTAAAGCACTACACTCTCCAGAGTTACCACTGGCCTCTTGGCTTCTTCTCCTTGCCTGCCTGTCAGTTTGCAAGGTCTACAGTTGGTCCATCCTCTTGTTCTGATGACATCTCACAGAGCTCTGTGAGATGTTCAAAGTTTGTTATTTTTTTGAAAGCTAACCTTTCTTTACATTTTACAACTTTCTCCCTGACACGTCTGCTGTGTTCCTTAGTCTTTATGATGCTTTAGTTTGTTCATTAATGTTCTCTAACAAATATCTGAGGCCAGAATCACAATAACTGGATTTATCCTGAAGTTAGTGACACAAAGATTTACTAAGTAAGTGACATCTGAAGGCCACTGAGTGCACTGGCAGTAGATTAAACTGAAACCCCAAAACAATGACTAATACCCCAGGCACTGTGAGTATTTTTTCAGTCCCTACATTTATAAAAAAAAAAAAAAAGTATAATGTTGGATTATTTTAACAGTGATTTCCCTAGTTATATATGCTTTTCTGATCTTGCTCCCTGTATGCTTGCATTGTTTTACTCTTAACTTCTTATCTCTTAGCCAAAAACTACACAAAAGTTGGACTAAACTAATTTACATTAGTAACACTAGGATTTTTTTTTGGCATTTTCTTTTTTAATCGCTTTGAGAGAAGTACCAGACGAGTAGAACAGCTGCTCTTTTCATGGCAGCACAAGCTAATCAGTGCAAGATGCCTCCCTTTTTCACAGATGACTGGGACAAATGTCTCCAGAAAATAACAGTGATGGAAATAAAAATTCTTCGGCTTTAAGTGAATCTGGAGGTAAATATTGGCTATGCAAATGAAACCACCCTACTGATGATTCTAAATAGTGAAAAAACTGACAAACTAACTAGCACCTAGTCCTTTAGGCCATCTCTGGAACCCTCTCAGCACAAAGCCAAAGAATAAATAATATAAGACAGCTAGAAAAGAAAGAACCCTTCACCTGAATGTAACAGCCTGGCCGACCAAAACAATGAATCGTCTCTTTAACACCAGCAAAATGGAGAAAACAACAGTGGACTGGTTTTTGCAAAAAATGATTGGAGCAAACCAACTGAAACACAGAAATTTCACTAGAAAACAGGTTTGCGCCAATTCTGCAAGACACTGACTCCCTGATCAAAAGCTCAACAGCGTTTAACAGCATTCAACAGCGAGAGGAATGAGACCAGAATGCACTCTAAATGGTTTCCTCCAAAATAGCTTCAGAAAGAGCCAGCCACCAGGTCACACACCCTAATAGTGGGTGATGGAGCTGTGAATGAGATTAAACACTTTTGCAGCAAGAAAAATCCCAAAGTAATTAGTTTTGTCAATAGCATGGTGTCTGATATCTTAGACAACATGTTGATGAACATGGAAGAGCATCTAACACTAAAAAAACCTCATACACACAGGAGCACTTGATGTTGTGAACCAAAAATCTGAAATCTCGAAAGAGGATTTTATTCAGTTGCTCAAAAAAGCTTAAAATTTCAATATCAAGGTGTTTTTCAGGGGACCTCTTTCTCAGTGGACCTTTGATAGTTCGGCATGGAGATGAGAGATTCAGCAGACTGCTGATGCTCAACAAACGTCTTATAAAAGCATATGCTGCAAAAATTTGTGAACTTTATCAACAATGTTGTTGCTGAAAGAAAGCATCTTGTCAAGAAAGATAGTTTGTCTTAATAAGTCTAGAGGACAACTGTTCACTCACAAAAAATTTTTATTCTGTAAATGAGACAATCGCTGCCTTGGCAACAAACAGGAGACAAGAGAGTACGACACAACTATAGAACACCATTCTGAAGGGCAAGTGTAGCCTGCTGAAATACGAAAGAACCATGGAGAGAAAATGACACAGAGAGAGACTTCCTCATCACTACAACAAATGGAATATCGCCAGACTCAACCAGGACAAATGGACCCCCGCTTAGCCGCAACAGAGGACCCCAAACCTCCTTGCCCCCTGTCCCCACCCACTTCTCCATTGTCTACATTCAGCCAAGACTACATGAAAAACCTTGTCAACATCAGAATGCAACTTAATCCGTGCCCAGATCTCACATTTTTGCCACAAAACCCCCATCATTATCCAACTTCTACCAAAACTCACAAGCTTGTTTGTGTTCAGGATATTCCAGAAACATTTGTGTTATATGTACAGGGCTCATGTGATAAGACTACCAGCAGTGATTTATTTCCAGAAAATCTTTTGCCCCTGATAGGGGAATGCTGTAATATCTCTGTGTTAATACATAACAGAAAAAAGAACGCTAAAAAGATAAGAATCAACAGACAGAAATTTTACTTAAAATATATTTCTTGTCAAGTGAAACTTGCCACGGACATATTACCAGCCACTAAGTCACTTAAACAGGCTCTATTAAACATTAGACCTGTCAGGAAAATCATTTTTAATCAATGACTGAATTGCTGACCATTATCTTGATGTTATGTTTTTAACAGAAACATGGTTAGATGACAATAGTGAGACACCTACATTGATATGCCTCCAACTTATATTTTCTATGTAAGTGCAGGCAGCAAAGTAGAGGAGGAGGGGTGGCCACTTTGTTTTATGATTCGCTAAAGTGTAAAAAGGTGTTCCTGGGCAAATTAGACTCTTTAGAATATCTGACTGTCCAGGTAAAGGGTCCTGCTCAAGCTATGTTTATGAACGCTTACAGGCATCTGAAATCCAAACCAAACCTTTGATTACAATTGTTTCATTATTTTAGGAGACTTAAGCATCAATGTTGACACAGGACACAGGGACAAAAAAATTATGTGATACACTTAAACATTTTGGTTTGACTCAGCATGTTACCCAGCCAACACACAAAAGGAGACACATTTTGGACTTAATCATCACCAAGGGTCTGAACATTTCAAAGGTCTTTGTAACTATTGTTGCCCTATCTGATGACTCTCTGTTATCTTTGAAAGCATCCTTTCCATTGACTCAGTTAGCCAAAGAGTTACTATATAAAAACATTTTTTAAGAACAGTGCAACTCTAACCTTTTACCAAGTTTACTCTTCCTCCTCCACTTTTCCCTGTAATTCATTAAGGAGCTGGTAGATAACTTCAACTCAAAAATTTCATACATCATTGATTCCATTGTTCCCATTAAGGTGAATGCTGTCTTTGGTAAGAAGAAATCTCGGTGGAGAAATGCTCTACCAGTAAGAAATGAAAAAAGAGTGTCAAAAAGCCAAATGGAGAAGGCAAAGATTGGACTCCAGGTTCATTATGGCATCTATAAAGAGAGACTTTACAGATATGACTTACAACTGAAAAACGCAAGGGAATACAGTACAGATCAAAAGTTTGGACACACCTTCTCATTCAAACAGTTGTCTTTATTTTCATGACTATGAATATTGTAGCTTCACACTGAAGGCATCAAAACTATGAATTAACACATGTGGAATTATATACTGAACAAAAAAGTGTGAAACAACTGAAAATATGTCTTATATTCTAGGTTCTTCAAAGTAACCACCTTTTGCTTTGATTACTGCTCCGCACGCTCCTGGCATTCTGTTGATGAGCTTCAAGAGGTAGTCACCTGAAATGGTTTTCACTTCACAGGTGAAACGCAAGGCCAGGTCAGAATCAATCTATACAGATACAGGAAGCTGAACGAGAACAGGGTACTCGTTATCGTTGTCTTCCGCTTCATCCGGGACCGGGTCGCGAGGGCAGCAGACTCAGTAGAGACACCCAGACGTCCCTCTCCCCAGACACCTCCTCCCAAGGCATTCCAAGGCCAGCCGGGAGACATTGTCCCTCCAGCGTGTCCTGGGCCATCCCCTGGGCCTCCTCCTGGTGGGACGTGCCTGGAGGCATCCGGTATAGAGTCACTTCAAATGGCTCCTCTCGATGTGGAGGAGCAGCGGCTCTACTCCGAGCCCCTCCCGGATGGCCAAGCTCCTCACCCTATCTCTAAGGGAGTGCCCGGCCACCCTACGGAGGAAGCTCATTCAGCCGCTTGTATCCGGGATCTCGTTCTTTCGGTCATGACCCAAAGTTCATGGCCATAGGTGAAGGTAGGAACGTAGACCCTACCCTACCGAAAATAATCAACAATAAAGTGGAAATGACACTAGTGCAAAGACATGCTACACTCATGTTGTCTGTAAATGAGATTGTGGTTTAGGATTAAGAAATTATTTGTCTTTATCATATAAACATCATGTGGACGCACACTTTGTCAGAAACAAGGGTATCCCAACCAATATAAAACCTGCTTGGGAAGAACACATCAGTTTTAGCATTTCACCTTTTCGTGAATATATTTCAACTTTATTCTCAGAACTCTATTTATGAAATCCTATTTTGATGTTTTGTCAATATTTTAACTTTATTCTGTAAGGTAAAAGAAACCGAACAAAAAATATTGTTTTCCTACAAGGGACCCTGATACTCCTCTGTAATCTCTTAACTGTGAGAAATGACAGATGTTTGACAAGGTTTTGCAGGTGTTATAGTCTCATTACAAGATATTTGAACACTATAACACAGGATGACCAAAAATCCTGTATCATGATTGCTAATATTAGTTTAAAGAATACAACATGCAATACTACATTAATAAAAATGCTTTTGGTAAATTTTATTTAAACTTTAATAAGGATTTCAATTAATTTTGCAATGATTTGAAGTGCTTTAAGTAAAACACACATTGTTTATTTCCTGTGCGGAAATCGGGTTCTGAAAAACCACACCCATAGCAATGCCTGTCTCTTCCAGCTGCCACCAGTTGATCTGAACACCAGTTAAATAAACCAGTTAAGAAAATTCTTCTCCTCACAATAAAATCAAATGTAATATATTCAAACAATTTTGAAATGTCAATTTATTTCAGTAACTCCATCACACAAGTAAAACACATTAGATTATTTATACAGTCTGATGATTTCAAGCTTTTACTTCTGTTAATTATGATGATTTTTCTGCTGACGCCTAGTAAAAACACTGATTAGAATGTTACATCAGACCAATAAATAAACATTTTAATAGAGAAATGGGGACTTAATGAAAAGTATGCAAGTTATACCTGCTTAAAGAATATTTTTAGTTTCATTCAAGTTTTTTTTATCACCATCCATAAAAAACATTTTTTAATTTGCTTGTTTATTTATTTGTTTAAAATATGCCAAAACATTGCACTGCACTTTTTATTGGAACATTAAAGAATAGTGTAAATATAATCGAACCGATCACTATCTGTCACGTCTCTTGGTACTGAAACAGCATCCCTCAGCTATCTAGTCTTGTTTTACCTCAGAGATGGCCCACAAATATATGTTAAGCAGACAAACATGCAAACAGATCTAATAGTCCATCATGTTACTCTTGAAACGAACATTAAGTAGGAAGGGACAGAGGTAAAAAGGCATTGCTTTGCTCTTCTGGCCAAGCTAACGGCTATGTTCCACTAAATTCACATTATTCTCTTCATTCAGCCTTGTTATCATGAACAACGAAAACAATAATTGTGTTCAGAAATTCCTGTTAGATTTGTAGTCAGAAAAGGACAAAGTTTAGGACCATGCTTTAAATATCTCTGATGCTGCTGAAAACTCAACTTTGTTATGTGTTGACAATAGCATGCCTCGGTTGAAATTATCAGTTAAAATAATAATAATGAAGTCTCTAAACATAAAATAAAAATAATCAGAATCAGCTTTATTGCCAAGTTCGTGCATACAAACAAGGAATTTGACTTCGGTACACTTGCTCTTTTGTTCTGTTTTTGCATTACAGGATATACAAATTTACAATTTACAATGTACAATATA